>JBBPLC010000045.1:0-118972 GCA_038089535.1 Hemileccinum rubropunctum
ATCATCAAGTTATTCTCTAATTAGGGCATGTGGGGTAGCATAATATTTTGCAAATACATTAGTATGATGCAGTGTTTCGTTCTTGGAATAACACACTAGATAATGCACCTATCAGAAATTTTATTGGCTACTACATTATACCAGTGTAATATTGTGCCTAGTCACACAAGTCAGAGGAATTGGGACCACTCAGTGGCACTGACTGGAGTGGCTGGCCTGTCGCTGGGGTGGTGGAAAAGAGGTGAACGACAACCAGTGGGAGGGCTAGACAGCGGGAATTGACATACCTGACACAAACAACAAACAACCTGCCGAAATGGATGAACGGAATTGAAGCACACCTCAATCCGGCCCAGGACAACCAGAGACTCACCTGACTCACCTGAGATGAGAACAAAGGAAGATAAGGTCGAAGATGATTCATTTGTCTCAAGGGGCACCCTATAAGTAAGCAAAAATGAGCCGATGCTATCGGCAAGTTCTTAGGGGTCCCAACTCACCCCTGAATATGATTTGGAACTTTTAGACTTTTCTAACGGCACTGGCTGAGCATGTAATTGCTGCCGCTCCGCTTGGTCCCGTGACTAACCATATAGTATCAACAAACAATTTCTTATTGTTAAACCAGTGGCTGCTAATCTTCAAAGCAGTCGAGTAACGTTATCGCTTGACAGTTCTGAAAGCATATTTGAAAATTTTGATTGGTGGACACAATTAAATCAGGTAGTTTTCGTGTTACCCAGCAGGTGGGCGGAACATTCCGGTTTCCCACGACATGACACACTACTTTTCAGTGAAACGGTTATGAACTCGGGTTAGTAGGGTTCGTGAGTAAGAGTGATGGTGGAACGACAGCATCTGACTCGCTTTGGGACACTTGTTTGATCTTAACGGGGAACGATGGGTTTCGCAGAAGATGCAATTTGAACCATGAATGTTGTGGATGGATTGTTCACCATCAGGAGTTGTGGGTACGGTGTGGCGACATACTTGAAGCACTGCGGCGGCGTGTCACTGCCAGTGCCAGCCAGTGGCAATTGGCTTCAAGCTTCAAGGTCGAACAACAACATGCCCCTTAAAAGTGTCCCAGAGCTTGATATGACAATAGAGAAGGCCATCGAAGATGATTTTGGGTGATGTCTCCCATTTAACTGCTGGCTTCCAATATACTCTGCTATGTATCATCGAAAACGCTAACCGGTGACTTGGACACAAAGTACCTGGATTTCCAACAACCAAAAAAGCTTTTCAGCACCCATGGAAAGTTGCGAGGTATGCTCGCTTCTGCTTGGATTACCGCGAGATTCGAAACCTCGGTGCGTGTCCACGACCAGTTGCAATCATACATTAACGAGTCACAACTTGTTGGCATTCCGCCGCCAGCCATTCTCAAAGCACCGGAACCACCAGCACCTACCCACAACAGAAACTGGTATTAGTCCGGGTTAGTACTTCCTACCACACCGGTTATCCACTTGCAAAACCACGGACTGATGTCTTTTGCTAGACCTACGTCAAAAACTGTTTGAGGTGACGTACCATGGCGCGTTGACGGCTTCTTGCCAGCATTTAAGACACGACGAAAAATCATTTAAGACCGTAGACAATCCCCGGTACTATGCCAAGATCTGTCCCATTGTCCAGAGTTTAGACACTGGAAAATCAAGGATGTTAACCAAAGTAAATCAATCTGAACTTGCGCCGGAAGAACGACAATTTAGGGTTTCCTTCGCGCGATCCGATCCTATCACAAATCTTGTCCGGATTCCTACTGAGGCAGGTTACCGGGCTGTCTGCTACTCGTTCTTCACCACCCTTTTCGAAACCCTCGATCTCAAAAAGCTGCCCCACCAGAAATGTTAAAGCGGGCATCATGCATTGGGACCGCCAGATGTGCAATATAAGCGACCCTCCCAGGTTTACTGCCAGGGCTGATTTCTTTAGAACAATCGCTGAAAGATACGAAAAGGTGGATATATTGTTCTGCGTCCCATGTTTGATGTCACAATCTTCTGTAGGCTCTTGCTAATCTCGTACGCACCCTTAACCGGCACCCCGCTTCAACAGCAGAGGCTTCTTCCGTGTCAGATGTTGGTGAAACGCCTGATACGGCCACAGTCACTGACGTTGATAAAACTGTGGATAAGGTGGGGAAGCTCTCCCTTTCTGGTAGATATTTCAGCTCGTATCACAGAAGCCCGAGCTGAGTATGTGGTCCGACGCAGAACCGAACGGTTCTGGTCCGCCTGATTATCCTGCGCGTCTCTTTACTGCCTACGTAAAAATGGCTGCTTCCCTCGAGAGGATGTTTGCTGACAATTCCAACAAACCAAAGTCAGTGATCGCACTCGACGAAGCGCACCCGCTCACTACAGTGCACCGTAGTCATGGGGAATATCGTCCAACAGATGTTTTCTGTAGAGTTATAAACGGGCATCACCGGAATCATGCCGTTTGGGTGAGTTCCGCTCGAAAACGACTGCAGTATTTTCCCCTTGTTCTGATTACTCGACTTGCTCCTCTTTTAGATAATTCTGACCGTGTTGCCATTATGGGTGAGAAGCTTTTCCCACCTTACACTCAACTAGGACAGGACCTAAGTGCATTGGGACTCGGAGATATTGGCTTGGAGGATGTGTCCCAGATCGATCACATCGCAGGCTATGGAAGACCCTTAATGTTTTACCCCCTTCATTGCCGCGTGTGACTAACCTCATCGTTATGCATAGATGGCTCTTTCTCAAGACTGCACTTACATTCCCTGAAAGGGTGCCAGGCACAGCGTCGTCAAAATTATGTGGTGGATACGATTTCAATGCACAGAAAATGAGTCACGTCCTCGCAGTGTTAGGATAGCGATTTAGTTTGAACGTCACGTTTGGACATCCCGATTTAGTCGAGAACGGCGTGGCGAGCCACCTTCGAATCTATCTTGCGACCACCTTGGACCGGAGTTGGAGATCCACAAATCATCCCTCCGAACTACTACTCACCATGTAGCTTGGACGAGTGGGCACTACGCCAGACCAGTGCAGTGCAGTGCTGCCACCAACAACTTCCGATCGACAAGGTGATACCCATTTATTTCAAAGGTGACCCCGAAACCACATCGGCGAAATCGTGAATGTCGCATATTCTCATTTCCGACGAGGCTCGGGAATCGATGCATTCGAAAGATGCTTTGCGGTCCATCACCCGACGACACAAGCATAAATCTGATCACCGGTTCCGAGTCCCTTCCATATATTGCCATTCTGGCCGACCTTGGTCAGCTGTCGTCGTTCTCCGTCACCTTCCCGGAGCGGGATGTTGACCGCTGTCTGCGCATTTATGGTGCGGGAGTCGAAACCGCGACCTATGCATTTCTGGCCAAGTATCCTTCGCTTATGAGGACTCTCCAAGACCCCGTTCACATTCAACAGATTCCCGAAACAGAAAGACCTTGCAAGTAAAGTTCGGCAGTACGGCGACTCCTGAGCATATGATATGGGAACGCGGGGGGAATGTCCCAAATGTGCGAAGAGAGTCCTCTCGAAGGTCCTAGGTTGAGCTTGTACTGTAGCATCATAGTCTCTAGGATTGTGCTTACTTCTGACATATGTAGTACAAGCGATTGCAGCCTGCGGATGTGTGGATGGATGAAGTTGGTTAACTGATCGGTCGAGTAACGCTGCTATCATTCGACATACTACAAAGTCCAGCTTGGAGACCTAGAATCCATGTAAAGAGAGCAAAGTACCGACAAGAACGTGAGGGTATAATATTAGTAACACAACGAGTAAATGTTTGCTAGAATATCCGTACACCTGCGCAGACAGCCACGAGGAGTGAGAAACCAAGTGCAGCAACTGGCGTTTGTAGCGTCAAAGTACCACTCCACCCCGGAGGTACTCCAAGGACCACAGAAGGTTCAGTGAGGTGATATGTAGACGTGAAGACCGCTCCTTGCGCGTTGGTCGCAATTAGGGTATATTGATCCGAAACCACCGGAAGCGCGGTTGAGGCTGCCGTAGGTGAAGCGAGTATGGGTAGGTATGTGCTCGTCGCAAGCTCTGAATCTACGATTTCACCAAGAACCGCAGGGACAGAAGTATTGAAGGCGTAGGGCGGCGTCGTATATGTTGGAGTTGATAAAAGATAATTGGGTAACGTGGTCGCCACGGTGGCAGACATAGAAGAGAGGAATGAACCGACGAGAGCAGGCGGCTCGACAGGTGCCGAAGAATTTCTGAGAGGGTACAAGCCAATCATCGGTGGTTGTATGTAATCAATGCCGTAGCTGTTCGGGTGGTCAGAAGTGTGAACATGACCAAGATCCGTACTGCTGACCTCCAGACAGAGTATACAGTGCGCAAAAACGGCGTCCCTAAAAAAGTGGTTACAACAACAACATGCGGAGAGTAGTGGTCGGTCTTACCGAGCTGCCAATCGATACCATTTGTGCTGGGCGGCGAAGCTTTTGGCCAACACAAACATAATGACGGATTGCCTTCAGCTGGACCGATTATATAGTCGGTAGGCTGAAGAACGAACGCTGTTCCATCCCTGCTACACTTATTAGCAAGAGCTTACACATGTAGCCATCCCGTACCCAAAAGTAAACGTCATGATCGCAGACGAGCTGCAAGGGATCGCCCATTGTCCACCTGAGGATAATTGAGTCGATCGTTTTGAATGTCGCGTAATCACTACCCACTCTCATCTATAAGCCTGCTATCAGGGAAGAGTGCATACAGTCTCGTCACCTACAAAACAGAGGTAAGTTTGGTGGTTTACATACTCAAGATCACCCACATCTTGGTATGGTCCATACAATCCAGGGGTTCCTCTACGTAGACCCACCTTCAGCGTGCCACATTTATGGTCAGATCCAACAGCACTTACACATCCAAAAGTGCAATCGAGGAATTTCCAGTCGGCCCAGGGTACGTGGGTATCGGGGTTAGCACACTCCCATTCACCTACCAGAATGTGAGTAAGGGCAGACTGCCATTTCGTATTATACATACTGCGAAGCTCGTCATATGAATGGCCCAGTACATGTATCCGGAGGTATTCGTTTGGGTTCCTACCGGAGAAAACGGAACTACCTCATTCCACGCGATCTCGCTTTCATCCTGAACAACTGAGGCATCGATAGCACCTGTAAGTCGTCAGTGGATTTAAGAAGTCCGCTGGTCAATGTGACGCGAATTTTCCTCACCTAACGCAAGCGAACCAGTCGAGTTTCGTGTCAAACGCAGTCCAAAGATGGGGTAGTCGAGTATGCCCTGTTGAGACAAAGTGGCGAGAAACGGCGGAGCTGAAGACGATGAGTTTGGAAGATCGACCTCGCACGAAGCACGCACCATTGGGGGTAGCCGTGTAAATTTCCGACAGCCGAGGGAACCCTAAGCCAAGAATGCCGCTAACATCATCGATGAGCGTGACATTTGAGTTCGTTACCACTCCTATTGGATTCGAGAAGGTTTGGATCAATCATTGAAATGTCACTATGAATTAGCATGTTCACCAAACGCTTGGCTCGGTGCTGTAACATTTGAGACCTCGATGGCCTCCCTTGCGACAAATCCCGATGCGCCTTGAGGAATCCACGATGTCATTCGACAGTTCGGCAACAGCAAAACGCTTAGAAACACTCACTTGTGCCATCGGCATAACTGACGCTGAACACGGTATCGTTGTCATTGACCGATACGAACGTTGGCGATGCATATGTTAACGGGTATTTCGGAACCGAACAAGCTTTTGTGCTGCAATCCGTCGAGACCAGCCAGACTATCAAGCGACGTCATTTTTCAGCAAAAGTAGAGCGCATAGCGAATTCCGACGAACGATCAGATGACCCAGTGTCAATCGAAGCACGAAAGCTGATTTGGCCGGCTTGAATGACAGTATAATATGTACTTCGAGGAATGAGCCTGCATACTTCTACCACTCGTGAACGACCGCTTACCCATCGTCAGCTAATGAGACAAGAGAAATCCCGTTGCTATTCGGCGCAGTACTGTTTGACTGCGACGTGTTCGACGCTAGTTGGCCCACCTGCAAACTCGGTAGAAATGCTGATGAGTTTGCCCCCAAGATGAAAGTAAAGAGTAAAAATGTCGATGTTGAGAACGAGCGTGACATCTCCAAGTTTCCTCTGTGTAATTTAAAACATAAGCTACCAGTGAGAGTGCAACATCCGAGTTTCGTTGTGAAGGCGCTTGCAAAAGAATAGAGATGAAAGAAGCCTGCTGTTGCGATCCGAACCCACGCTAAACATAGCTTTTGCCTGGTAACTTAGCACCGCACAACTTTGATCGAGGACAGCACAAGACTCGGTTGTATCGCGGTGGAGCGTATGATTGAGATCGCAGTAGGGAAACAGGTATCCAGAAACATACATAACTAAACATGTAATACATCCAAAAATTCCGGCGAAACGAACAGAGTCACAAGGCAGAAAGTGTATGCTGTAATAAGACGAGGCTAAAAGACGAAGAACAAACAAAAAGGAGTGACGGGTATGACGGAATGAATATGACATAAGTAAAGGGATGAGCTGCTCAGAGAAGTGCGCGGGCAATCGTTCACCGCTTAGCGAAGACCTTTTTCAGGAGAGCGAGCACCTTCGGCACGTTTAGTTGGACATACTCCAGGTCTAGTAGATGCTTATTATCTTTTTGCTATTGGCTTGATTGAGTACTGCGTCAGATAAAAAGGACAAATGGTTACCTTCTCCAACAAGTCATCAATTTTCAGATCCATCTCAAGAATCGCTTTCTCTCGTCCTTTATAGTGTAGTGAGATGATAAAGGTTCCGGGACTTGGTGATGTAATATTAAAGTAAATATTCGGGCGGCTACAATGAAACGGTCAAAGTCAGATGATAACGCTCGTGGACCGAGGAACTCACCGATTATCTGGAACATTGCTCTCAACGATAATTCCTTCTTTCTCCAACTGTGCATGAGTGAACCGATACGGACCAAGAACGGCACTCCTCGAAGGCTTCCGCTCTCTTCCGCCAACGGTAACAACACCGACACCCGTCGTGCTTCCCTTATCCTTGGAAGCTGTCAAGCGGACATTTTGCAGGTATGCCTTGTACTGTTCAAGCTGCGAACGCAAATAGCTGTTGTGATCACAAATCGTTTTGTAGACAGCCTCCAGAGACTTGGTCTCAAGCAGCACCTTATCCCGGAGGTTACCGAGATGGACAAGTTCTGCCGCCACCTCTTCTTGCATTAGCTTATAACCGTCTGCCTGGTCGATGACCTTTGTCTCTTCGAGCTCGCGCAGCATCTCCTTCACCTTGATACCTTTGCGCACAAGAGTGGCATCTTTGGTGGTCGCTGCGCGTTCCGCAAGTGCTGCAAGGTTGTAGGGCCGCTTCTCGGCGGCATGGGGGAGAGAACGGATGAGTTGGACGAGAATGGATTTTGTTTCCATGTATAGCATATCGCTTTGAGAGATCGAGTCCATAAGTGCCGTGTGGAGGTCTTGAACGGGAGTCTCCCAGCGACTGTACAAGTTCAATTCAATGGTACGGTTCTCTTTACGAGGGACCTGAGGGGGTGCAGGGCCAAGTTCATCGGTAAGAATACGCAGATGTTGCTTGTCGTTCGGTGACTGCACATTGCTAAGCGAGAACATTCCGTTCAACGGTCGACTGACTCACCAGGGTCTCAATATGTTGCAAGATCAATGCGTGGGTGTTGTACAACTCATTCATAGTAATGTGAATCATAAGATCCTTCTTGGAGAGTGCCATGTATTGATCCATCTAGATGCAAACGTCATTCAAATGCTTGAGGTCCCAGCCGAGTGATCACGCACCTCCAGTGTGTCATAAAAGTCGCCAACCTCGCACAGACTATTGAGAAATTGGTTAATCCGCGCCTTGTTATTCTCAACAAACGGATTCAACGTGATCATGTATGCTTCCTTTGCGTAAGACGGCTTATTCGCGAGGTTCTGGAGCATCTTTGCTATCTATAGAAGGCAAAATTAAGCGTTACCGAGGGTGCATATTACGAATGACGACTCACTAGCGTTAATGTTCGCCGAGGGTGTTTAGCGGGTACGCCATCAACCAACATGTATGCCTGGGGCGTGACAATTGCAGGGTTGATGAAACGCAGGAAGAAAAAGCCGCCAATGAGAGAACAAATAGCGTAATCTGTTGCTTCTGGGTATTTCCGCTGCCAAGTGGTGTTGTCAGTGGGTGGGAATGCTCATGAAGAGAAGGGTCATACGCGGGTCAAACTCCGGATCTGCTTGCAAATCCACCGGATGCCGTAAGGAACACTTTCCATACTCTCGATGATAGTGACGAGGAAGCTGTTGGCGATCTCCATTAACATGGTAAGTCGAGGGGCGATGATCGCCTGAACATCGGCATTCTCTGCTGCAACTTCGGGAGGAACACCACGGGGAAGATTAGGAGGTAGCGTGCCGGTCTCTTCCTCGATTTGATTAATCATTTGCTCATAAACCTAGCCAAAGTGTTGGTTAAAGAGGGAAATGCCGAAGGGGAACGAAGTAAATCACTTTGACAGGATTTATCTCGAGATTAAGATCTTTGTGTTCTATAAGACTATTGATGCGTTCTGCGAGAACACCTTTGAGATAGCTTTGACCTGGACCTCGGCGTGTGTAAGTGGTCATCATGCGGGAGACGGGGGTGTTGGCTCGCAGTAAGGAGCCGAATTCTGTGGCAGTTTCGAATTGGGCAGACAGCACGGACTGGAACATGGTAAGGAGGAGATGCTCTTCGCGACTTTCGTACTGGTTGCCATAGAGTGTGAACATGACGGTTTGGAGAAGGGTGTCGATTTCAGACAAGCTGACGAGACGACAGAGGTTGGCAATATGGCGTGGCTCTGACTGGAGAAGGAAAAAAAGATTTGAGTATTGCTGTAGCTTGCGATCATCGGGATAGTGGCCTTCTGTTGGATCGACGTCTTCTAGTGTTCGTTCGACTTCACGTTGCTAAATTGTGGGGTGAGACACCGAGGAGGGGGAGAAAGAGAGTGGGGACGCACTTCGTCGGCTGCCATACGATTCTGGATGAGAAGGGCTATCCGAGAGTCAAGGTAGCGAACATCGCGCTCAAGGACAAAGTTTTTCTTTGACTGGACGGAAATTTTTCCCTTGAGATCTCGGAGGCGTTTTTGGGCTATTTAAAGGATGTGAAGTGGAGCGGGTACGAGGATACGGGGGAACACGGACCTCTTGCCAGATCATCCTCAACCTCGACATCTTGTTCTGCAGCCATACTGAAGAGGGCAGTTACACTGTAGCGGTTGTTGTTTCTGTTCGTCATTCGCCTGCCCATTGCGGAGGCGGAGGAGGAGGATTGGTCGACGTAGGACATGGTGAGATGCGGAATGGAGGCGAAGAGCAAGCGCGGTCAAGTCCGGAACGACAAATTCCGAGAGCCAAAGAAATGTCTGCAAGGGCGGCGACGAGAACAAGGACGGTGAGGAGGAGGAGAGGGAGGAGGAGGAGGAGGAGGACAAGGAGGGTAATAACCAACCAGTGGCAGAGGTGAGAAATCAGTGGCGCGACAAGAACGAGATGCCAAACCATCTCAACCTCCCGTTCAAAAAAACATATCCTGCACAGATCCGTGCCCCAGTGCGCGACTACCTCCATAACCACTCACAAGACCATCCAGATCTATATAAACAAGACATATCTCAATGGGAAGCTCTTCGCGCACCCTGCATCCTCCCCGACGTCCGTAACGACACCGCCGATGCGTTCCTACGGTCGGTTCTGTGTCTCACCTAAAAACCAGTCTAATCTTCCGCAGCTATCATGCGCAGCTCGTGTTCGTACTCACAAAGTTTCCCTCTGATGTCTGTGCCATCCAGTGTCCATCAATCCATTCTGATTCATCGCAATCCAGATCGGCCTCGAGTTTTCCTATGCTCACGTCTTCGCTCCATCATCGTCCGTCCCGGTCACGATGCGCAGCCTGTCTTTTGAAAGGGCCGCCATGCTATTCAACTTGGCCGCTCTTTACTCCCAACTCGCTGCCTCCGAGGACAGATCCAGTCACGATGGTCTAAAACGTGCGACCATGTATTATCAGGTCCGTTACAAACATTTCACTCACCTCGCCTTCAATCTCAACTTTGGCGCAAGAACGCCGCTGGGACATTCACCTTCCTTCGCACTTCGGCATTACCAAAACTCATCATTCCGCCAGATGCCGAAGAATCTCCTCTCGACCTAACTATATCTTTTGTTCACAGCTTGGAGTTCCTCATGCTTGCACAGGCCCAAGAGTGTGCATGGCAACGGGCAGTCGCAGGTGCTCAGGGTTCTTCATCTCGATACATTCATTCTGACTCTTGGAATAGATCATTACAAGAATAGTCTCATTGCAAAATTGGCTGCTGGAGTTGCATCCTTGTACACTACATCTTTGGACTCTTTGCAATCCAGTTCCCTGGAAGTCCGCGACAAATTGCCTCCAGTAACGTTGCAGATTTCCTACCACTGTGTTTGTCCCGCTCATCCCATCGCAAGGCTTGGATTCTCCACCTAGAAACCAAGCAGCGCCATTTTCGTGCAGCAACACAGTACAGAAAGAGCATAGACGACCTCGAAGTCAACAAGTTTGGATTCAAATTTTCTTCGTTACATTCACTTGACCATCTTCCAGTTATGGTGACGAGCTACGGCGATTGATCGACGCAGAAGCCGAAGCAAGGCAAGGGTACAATGCTGTCAAACGTAGCGCCGCCTCTCCTGCAGTCATACAGGATATCAAGGTATTGTATTATAATCGAATCAAATGTATCGATCCCAACATTGGTCAAGTCTTTGTTAGATGTGTTGCAGAAGAATCTTGCCCGTGCCGAGCGTGATAATGATCTGATTTATCATAAAGATGTCCCTCCGGTTTCTTCTATTGCACCAATCCAGGCTGTCGTCATGGTCCAGAGCAATCTCCTCTCTGGCTTGTCGGATCTGAGAAGCATGGTGGGTGGCGATCGCGTCCTGTTCGGAGAGTTGCTAAGCTGGGGAGCTAGAGAGGCCATTGGTACGTGGATCCTCGTTGTCGAGTCACATTATTCAATCCGGTCTTAAGATATCTACAATGACAATAAGCAGACCCATATCAAAGAAAGGATAACCGACTTTGCACAAGAGCTCGACAATGAAGTTGACCAGTCCGTACCTCTCTCTACTGATGTTTCTTACTCACCATAGATACAGAACTTTACGTTCTCTCAACCTTCCGTCCTCACTCGAAGCACTAGAACGACCCATTGGACTTCCTCCGAGTTTTTTGAAGAAAGCTGAAGAAGTCAGGTTGGAACAAGGTCCCGAGCGTATCGAGACTTACCTGGAGAATGTTAAGCTCTTAGCTCGTCGAGCCCTGGCAGTACTGGACGAGGTCTGATTGATATTTTTCTCCATGGCACTATATACTCAGTGCTACCTCCAGGCGATGGATGTGCTAGATAGTGAGGCATCCGAGGACGAGGCAGCGCGGAAAGAAGGTCCGATAAAAAGACCACCCTCTCATGAAGCCAATCAAGAACTCGTCCAGAAACAAGAGAGATACAGAAGTATTCTCACAGAAGCCGCTGGTAGTGACGATGTCGTTCGCCGGAAATGGAAGGAATGGGAGAAATCTATTTTGCAATTGACCTTGGATGAGGTAAGTATTGTGTGTTCATTGAACCATTCAGGTGCACTCATGGTAGTCTAGGATAAGCTGGAAAACCTTGTTCCCTCTTCCACTATATCAACAGTCGGAAGGACGCAGGCTGCCGGGGGTCAAACCCAAGTCAATGCTCGTGCTCTGCGAAGTCATTTGGAAGCACTTGATGACGTCCGTCACAATCGCAGGGAACTTGTCTCCAGGGCACAACGACGTGGCGAGGTGGACGATATACGACCTCGCATCATGACAGCTGCTGGGAAATTCGATCGCGATGCTGAGATCACTCCAACGATGTTCACCGATGTCTCAGACGAAGAACTTGCGAAATATGACAAATTCATTCAAGGCCTTGCGGAGGGACAGACGAAACAGGAAGAACTACTGGAGGCTATCAAAGTTTGTCTCGACGTCGTGACCTTCTCTCGCGTTTCACATCTTTATCTAGTCTACACACGAAAAATTCTTATCCTCCTTCCAGGAGGATAGTTCTGTCAAAGAGCGCGAACAAGCACTGCAGAATCTCGATCTTGCCTATGCGAAATATCGCGAGATTATACGCAATTTGGAGGAAGGGCACAAAGTAGGCCCACATTCTATCGACCCTGCAGACTAAAGTTTTAACGTGGGCAGTTTTACAACGACATGACCAACATTCTTACGCGGTTCAAAGAAGCATGCAGAATTTGGAGTAGCACGCGCAGTCAAGAAGCACAGTAAGTAGATGCTTTCAATACTCTTCCCTCGTTCTCCAACGTGAGCTTTCACAGGTCATTTTACCGCAAATTCTCTTCGATGTCCATGCAGGAGGCAAGTGTCGTCGAGCAATCCAGCGTGGAAAAACCACCGCCCCCCTCCGAGACACCGCGTCGCCCGAAACGGATCGCAAACCTTCCCCCCTTGTCCTCTGCAGAGTGGCAGACTGAAGAACTACCTCCCCCGCCAAGTTCATAGAATTGGGCGACACAACACCGTTTGGTAGACAAATCGATGCTTGGCGAAATCAGGCGATCCATGAATTCAACCATACACACAAGGTAGCATACAACCCAATCAATAGTTTCCTGTGGCTTAATGTGCATTTATGATTGAAATGTGGATCCTAAAGGCCTAACTGGATTGCTGAGACCCATTGAGCTACATGCACACAATCGCATCCAATGCGTTAGTGGCATGCTTGGTTCCTTGAAAGTCTACTCGGGTTGAACTGCGCGGGATAGTAACCATACCCACAATGATGGAAGCGGAAAAGAGGACGGTAAAGGAATATCATGGGCCATGTTTTCTTTGATAACCACTGACGAGATCACCTCCTGGGTCATTCCGTTCCGGATACTGGGTCTTTGACTGATGGTGAACAAAGGGTACGCGCCAATTTTGAAGGGATCCGTCCAGCGTCGTTCGACGACAATGGTGAGGGGTGCGATACGAGTCTACTACCATTGCATTTACTCCGTCCGAAAGCGAAACACGGTAGGTAATGCATATATCTCATTCCTGGCCATGGCAGGAAGCTCAGCGTTCAACCTCTGCCACTATGACTGAGTATCCACCTTCCGTACCGAACTTACTACTATATGAATAAATAACATGCACCACCAGACGGATGCTTGGGACACAGTTTCAGAGACCAGGTCCGACAACTTGACGCTCGAGAGATATCTATCACGCACTACCACCGGCACCGCGATCTTCCCCCGTCCTCTCTACCATCTGTAATTCTTCTCCCTGCTCTGGCTCCTCGTTCTGCTCCGTGTCTGCGAACACGACTGCGCTCGCAATAGTGCCATGCACAGACCCCGATGACAAACCGAACGCGGAGTCCAAGTCGATGTCGCTTCCCCGTCTATCTTGAATATCATGCGCATAAACTGCCCGCAAATTCAAGATGAATCGGGGGACGAGCGTGATCGGAGGTACATCTTCTAGCAAACCTGGTAGCATCCACCACCCTTCTTGTGGAATGTCTGCTGTGGCGTATAGTATGTCGACAAGCGCCATGACCAGGATGCTAGCCACCAATAACATTGTAAGCCTAATTGCATAGAAGGGGACATGGAAATAAGGACGAGACGTGGACATACACAAAAAAGTAGACCATGCCCTCCCTCACAAGGAGATTCACGTAACGGTTCAGGCGAATTTGTTTTGTTGTTTTGTACATATGAAGTGCCTCCCTGATGAATTTGATAATGACGAGCAGACACATCACGACACCGAGACCAGTCTGGGTTGCTGCGGTCGCATTTAAAATATCGGGCCAAATGGGGGAACCAATTTGTGCCACGCAAAACGAGAAATCGAGCACTTGAACGGCAACCGCTATATGATCGAGGGGATAATCTGTTATATAGTGTGCATGATATTGAGGCACCTGCGGACAGCTTCTCAGGCTGCGTGGTGTCTAAAACAACCCAAACTAGATTGGTTATTGTTTCGAGGGTGTATAATGCGAGGAGAGCACCGAGGATGACCCTAGATCGATTGTACAATGCCCATACACGGAGGATCATTGCCACTGTCATTGCCTATGAGATTATTACCGCCAAGGTGAAATAAAATCCCACATTCTGCAGCACCAATAAAAATGAAGCCAGCCCACCAAGACAAGATATAAACAATTTCGCCTTTGAAGTGTCCTTGAGCAAAGTGGACATTGGAAATATCAAATAAATGTACTCACAACTGTTTAAATACGTTCGACTGTCATTGATCAGCGTAAGAAAAAGATGAGCACACACGTCTAACAATAGTTTGAATATAAAGTATTTTCGTCAACAATGTGAAGAATCACCTTTTCAGGGTCAGGTAAAAAAGAACTTCCCCCTTTAATCATGCTGTCAGCCCAACAGACTCGGAATTAGTATTTTGAATGTACAGAGGGAACCCATTCTAGTGAAGCAGGAGTCAGTAATCAATTAATATTTGCTGCAACAGGATAGGCATACATGATAGCATAACACAGGCCAGAATAACGTGCCTGGAAGTGAACAACAATCAGTTGTAGTACAACAGTGTTATGGAGAAGAGTTCTGATACAAGAAAAAATAATGTAGAGACCCCTGTCCAGGGTTTCTTCTGCAGCCATATCAGAATATATCAAGGGTCTGTGAAAAGTGTCTGCTGACCCAAATGTATTCGACCTAAAGAAATCGCGAACTGGTGAGATGTCTTTGCATGTGGATGATTGCGAGGCTTACTTCGTCTGGGAATGTGAGGACTAATAACATTGAGCATCATCTGATGTAAAGAAATATGTACAGATACGTATTACTTACTGTAATCATATCCAACAGCGGTGAGGATTGCGACTAGGGGAAACAGTAAGACAACAAGACAGAGATCAAGATCAATGAGCATACGAGACATGCAATTGTTTATCTGGATGCTTTCAACAGCTGACTGCAGAGTGGAAGTCATGAAGTTAAAATATGCTTAGACAGTGAGACGACAATGAATGAGTGAAGTTTGATAAACAGAAGCAAGAAAGACTGTAAATATAAGGCAAAGCCAATAGGAAAGTAAGATACTAGACCAATTTGGGGTGTTAATGAGTGCGCCTGCATCAAGGATGTGATCGGGCATTGCAAGGCTCATTGGCTGAAAACATGATAATCAGAAAGAAGCACATAGCAAGAATGATAGCGAACACCGGAAACGGACAAGTATTTGATATGCCATGTATGGGTTCGGAAAAGCCCAGCCGCATCACGGTGGTGCTGCCACCCGCCATCATCAACACTACGTTAAGATGGCGGTCCTTGGTACTATTCAGTGTGATCAAAAGAATGATGGAACGTTACTGATTATCGCCCATTTTCAAGCTTCTTCTTGGGAAGATCAAAGTCGGCCAACATGTATCATAGCCAACACGGCGAACGACGTAGCAAACGACAGTCTCCAGTATGTTATCGTGCTTGACTGTGGGGCGACCGCCGGAGCGTTTTGTTGGACTCGACTACTACTTGGATGGCACGACGGAGCGAGTTCGATGATACATCGACCCGGAACGAATCACGAATCAGGTAAACTTTAAATCGAGCGCAAATGGGCGTTGCATCGCTCCATAGCTGTCGTAACAGAGCAAGCGGAACGCTGTGCGGACCTGTGGCAATGGTCATACATGATTTGTATCGGTGGACTTACGTCTGAGAGCCAGAGCATATCTAGCGATCGAAACCTCTCATGATCAAGGCGGTGATTTGGAGAATCTTTGGCCAATACGATTTTGATTGACAAGGAGCACGCCCGCGGTCATCTTGGCGCATCACGGGCAGTGTATTTCGCAGGGATTGTGTCACAGCAAGACAACCCGAGAAAGATGTCATGAAATACATTGCGACGGGGGTTGAGCCAAGTCAAAACAAACTTCAACACGACGCACGCTTGAACCCCCGCTGATACTAGTCCCGGGCCGTCACGACAGCTAACAGTCCTCGCGAACACCACTGTCGGTCAGTTCGTCCTGCTGACGCGCCGGATAAATGATCGCAGTACATTCGTCCACCTCCTCGTGCTTTTACTAAATCCGCGACAGACCACCATGTACGGTCCGTATCCAACTACTCAAAGTGGGTGGTTGGTGTCCTATAGTAGGGCAACATAACGGCAGGACTGTCAATGTGACTAATTCATCTGGTATCCCGTTCGAGGAGGACGAAAAGAACACAAGCTACGTTCCTCCTCTACAATTACATCGAGGGCACGTACGACATGTTTCAAAAAGTCGATGGTACGTTGCATGTTGTTCACAAGCATACATCTATCTGACATGGCGGATAGCTCAAGAACCCATGATGCATCACGGGCCAAAGCTGAGAGCGTTGGATCAAGAGATGGACGAGCTGCTTTGAGCGGTACATCGCGAAACCCGTCATAGTCGCCACCGACGTGCAACCAAACACCGTCGGGATCTCGTCAGTGTCCCTCAAGCAACTCAAGACCACTGCCCAAGTAAAAAAACACCCAGGTATGGTGGACCCCGCGCCCACCGTTATTCAGGTCCTCAGCCTCGCTTGGTTTCGCCTTCCCAAAGCCGAACGAGAGCCTGCTACCCCTTCTATTGACTAAAAAGTTCTCAGCGTCTTTGCTAGCTTTGCCAGTCAGACGAAGAGGACATCTGTCTAGAGATATACGATCGTGGAGTTCTAGCGAATGTGGTATCCCGTGTCAAATCTGTAACACCATTTGGCAGGACTGGGACGTCGATGAATCGAAAAGCAGAATCATTCTCATAGAAGTTCGGCGTTGCCTTTAACCCCCTTTCTAACGTTCATCTCTACCTCTTTGACAGAGTCGTCAGACAGGATCTCGCTGACAACATCCACTCTCGTCCGTACTTGTCTTTTGCACAAGTGCGTGTGGCGGCTTGCATAAATAAAAACGGGCAATTGGCCCGAAGAACTATAGTAAGAGTGTTCAAGCAAGTTGTCCGTACAAGGGTAGCAGGGAAACAGTGATGAGTAGTAGTATGCCAGTATATATGAATACACCAGCCTGCCGAATGGAAGATTTTATTTTTGAAGGTGCTATCAGTGTGCAGCGGCATTGCCAGCTGCAATTTCACGTTGGAAATTCTCGTCGTAACCGACACATTTCATACACCACGATTGAATGAACTGCCAATTCCGAGTTATCACGCGCGGAAAGACCAGAACGTTAAAAAAAACGAACTGCATAACCTTCATCAAACGCACGATGAACCTCCTCCGGGGTCGCGGGAAATTTGCCATCCGAATGGACTGCATCTTCAAGCTCTTGTGTAGTCGGGTTCCTACCGAGTCTCTTTCGAAGGACAATTTTAGCCCGGATGTCCGCCCCCCACATCTGGGTAGAGACCTTGGTCGACCATGTCTGTTTGACCTGACAAAAAAGGTGTCATAAGTGAGAGCGTCTACAACTGCACTGTGATTCAAAAACTAGGTGTTTACCTTCAGTGCTTGAGATTTCCATTCATCTGGTGTGAGCGGAAGTGCGGGTGTGCATTGATACTGGCCAACATATAGCCAGCAATTTGCTTTCAGCCTTACTAACACACGTTCGATCGTAGGCCATGCTCTTGCATCTGGATTGGCAGCGGATGCGAAAAAGAGTCCAGGAGCACCTGGCCATTGGGGTGCATGCGGATTGAAGTAGAGGTTCAGAAACATGAAGTCGTTCAGCCCGTGACGAGCAAGCATGTCTGGACGGATGGTTGGAAAGGTTGACTGTGGGTTTCCACCCCACTGCTTTGAGGTGAAGGTCCTCGTTGTCGTAACATCCCTGATTGCAGGGTCCAACTCCACATCATACGATGGAACGAGGGCGATTCGGCGATTGACTACATCTTCGGAGAGCATTTCCTCTTTCTTGATCTCTACCTTGCCCTGGAAGAGAAAATATCATCAAGAGTTACAGGGGAATGCAATGCTTCGAACATAGTATGCGCCCAGTAAGAGAGGTATATGTATTGTTTCTTCTTTTTTGACCTTGCCATAGAGTTTATTCTTCTCGATGTAACTCGAGGCCCTTTCAAATGTCGGGGGATTGTTTCCATAAAGTTGCTTCTTCGTTGGAAGAACGATTTCAATCCTCCCTCTGCTATTTCGCCGAGACTTGGGCGAGCAAGGAATGGTGTTTGAACCAGCGGCCTCCTGGTGAGGAACGACAGAATCAACGGGTTCTTCTTTGATGGATATCTAAGTTGTAGAAAAGCACTGGCTTGCCTCGAGATGCGTAGGGAAGGATCACTCACCATTGCGCTGTGCTTGGAGTGTTGGTGGAAGACGGGAGCACTAGGGGCTACCCGAGCATCATGTATAATTACCTGCTCGACATGAATGATTATACGTAACTCTGTCAGGGTGAACACTGTGGAGACTTGAATTCAGTTCAGATCAAGCGGTTTGCGTACTAGCAGCCGAGCTTCACTTGATCGTCCATAACAATCATGAACAAGACTGCTTTGAAAGGGAACCCACATCTTGAACTCGGAAGATGAAGTCAGACGACAACAAAGACAGAGATCCTTCTCTTTCGCTTTCTCCTCCTCCTCCTCCCTACACCCCGTCGCGACCCCCTCCGTCTGGTTATCGCATCGCACTCAACGCCTCCTCTTCCTTTCCCGACCAGACATACACCAAAGATCCCCCCTGCCGCGACAGCGACGAAGTTCACCCCATCTTCCTTGGTTCAGCGATATTCAACAACTCTGTACATCCATGCAAAATCGGCCCATATCTAACCCCGCCATGCCGTGTCCCTTATGGCGGTTCCGAGGTCGAGCATTTTGGGCGCTATGATCTCCTCCCGTTTGATAAAGAGACGATGGAGTGGATACCTACCAGCCTCGGTCGCATTCCCGCCCATCGCCGTCCCGTGCAGGGCGGGTACGAGGAGAATGGTGCGAATCTCTACCATGCAATAGCCACTGTACGCGATACGAGAGTTCCCGGAAAGACTGGCGAACACCTTGTGAGTCTTCCTCCGTGTGTTGGCTTGTCATCAAACGATCAGTACTCCACAGGGAGGGTGTAATGTAGCCCACGGTGGGGTGGAGCATACCATCACGCGTGGATACGACATATTGTAAGTCGCGTTTCGAAAATCTTTGTCTAGTTTGGCTGGATCGCGCGCAATGTGGGCAGATGCTGGAAATAAGCCACGTACGCTTGTAATCCCTTCCAGTCGAAATTCACACTCGACGACTGGTCCAACGATGGTTACCATGCACGGCGGCAAGCAGGCGAGAATTTTATAGACCAACAGCTTACATCTCACGGTCAAATGTATACATTTCGAACTACTATCGTGCCCCCTCAATTGGCTGTGATTGGCTCTGCTGTGCGGACTGATGAGGTTGCAACATCCCCGCTCCCAAAGCTTGGGTACGGAAAGCCAGTCCACGGGTCTTTTCAATGACCGACTGGTACACTGGGAGTGGTGAACGATGAATCTCAATCACGTTCTTGGTAGACGCGCACATGAGAATCACGTCAAGGCATTGGTGCGCATACTCACCTTTTCTAGATCGATCTTTGCATCGGCGCCCATCCGAGTCTCTCGGATGAGATTGACAATCCATTTCTCGCCTTCATCCTTGGTGAGGTTCAGTCTCTCCGATAGATCCCTGTGGGCAGAACATGAGAGGGTTCACCACCTCTTTCCGGAATCATGACCGACATACCCGATATCAATGCGTTGATGTATGCGGCAGTATGCCTCGCTGATCAAGTAACGTGCATTATCCAAGAATTCCTCTCTGAACTCTCCTAGGAAGAAGTCGTCACCAACAACCCGCTCTGCAACTCCTAGTTCCCGTTGGGCAGCTTCAAAATCAAATTCAACGTAGAGCTCCTTGAGGAAGGAGGTGATGGGATCTTGATATTGGTACTCTTCGGTTTGGATGACCTTGACAATCTCTCGGATGGAATGTCGTACACGCGAAGAGGCGTTCGTGTTTCCGGTCGATTTTCGGGAGAGAATTGCAGCGGTAGCAATGTAACGCAGAATCCAAGGACAAGATGTTTGGATAGTGTTCAGGTAAGTAGGTGAGAGGAAAGTTTCGAGAAGAAGTGTACGGCCTTGAGGATGGTTGAAATAGACAAAGAGCGACCAGTGTACGAGCCACGTCCGCGAGTGTAATTGAGCAAGTGCGGCAGATTCGGTAGAACTCGTCAAAAGGGATGACGGTGAACGAGAATCAACAACGTCTCGGAGCGTGTTGAGCTCTTCAAGAGCAGTTTCCCACTTTCCTGTAAGGATATCTGAGGCGAGTTTCCCCCAATGTGCAGAGGTGTTGAGTTCGGTATCGGTGGAGAGAACGCGGAAGTGGTACAAGTAGTCTGCTGCACCGCTATAGTTTCCGTACGTGTATTGGAACTGGCCAAAGTTGTACAGCGCCGTGATTTGTTCTAGTGTGACCTGGAGGATGCTGAGCAGGGTCACGAGGGCAAGATAATTAGCATGCATACGTTGTAATTATCTTTGAGATACTGGAGATTTTGATTTTTATCTTGACGAAGTGCCTGTGCAACATCTGGGTTCTCGATCACGTCTAGGACGGCCTGAGCCTCTTGCTGCAAGCGCTCGTTTGTCGATACGGCTTTTTCTCGTTTTCCGGAGAATTCTGGGGAGGTGAAACTGAGATAGAATATCCGACTTGGATTCGGAGGTAGACAGACCTTGAGGAACCTCCTCGTCGGGGTGCAGCTGTTCGAACAGACTGATCGCATAATCGACCATGTTGGTGCCCTTGGCGAGCTCATACTGGGCTGCCTGGACTTGTTCTACTGGAAAGAGCGATGTCTCTACAAGATGGGCGAGTAAAGGAAAGGCGAGATGACGATCCAAGTACGGGATGATCGTCTTTGAGAGATCGTACTCGGCCATTTTTTTTTTCTTTGCGAACGAGATCGCTTGAAGGGAATATCAGCACAGCCACCATCCAGTTGGACACCACGTTTAGCTTTCGACAGGTTGCTCCACATCCACCACCATGACCGCAATAACGAGGAACCTTCCCTGGTTCATTGCAGACATCGGAACTGCAATAATCGGTGAGGCAAGTACATTTGTGACCTCCTCCTTATCCTCGACGAACAAGTTTTGCAGAAATGCTACTCCTCTCTCGTCCGGAACCTCGACCTCGGCGATGTAGACTGTCTCAAGTACTCGCTCTCCAAGGGCTTGGGACTCGGCATCGTCGTCGGGGGCTCCATCATGAAGGTACCCCAGTTAGTGCTCAGTAAGTTCTTGATTCCTTGTTTACCTCACAGACTCATCCTGCCCAAGTCCTGTCTGCACAGTCTGCCCGCGGCCTCTCCCTACCCGCATACATTCTTGAAACTCTAGCATATGCCATCACAGCGGCATACTCCTACAGGAACGAATTCCCCTTCTCGACCTATGGAGAAAACCTTTTCCTTACCATCCAGAATACCCTCATTACGTTTTTAATTGTCTACCTACCCTCAGCGCCTCTCCGCAAGGCACAAAACACCGCGGGACGACTAGCCTTCACAGCTGTAGGAGCCATTTCAACTGCCATCGCTCTCTATGCCGTGCCCAAGGAAACATTGGCACTCTTCCAAGTTGCCACCTTGCCAATATCGTTGTTCTCGAAGCTCCCTCAAATTATGCAAAACGCCCGTTCCCAGTCAACGGGCCAACTTTCAACGTTCGCCGTGGTCTCTCAAATTGCGGGATGCCTTGCACGCCTCTTTACCACCGCCACCGAAGTTGGCGATCCGATCATGACCGCAGGGTTTGCTCTAGCCCTTATTCTAAACATCGTGGTCGGGGTACAGATGTGGATGTACTGGGGCAAAGATGACAAGGAGATATACTTGAAGGCGCCCGTTAGCGTAGTGCATGAGATGGAGGATTGGTCACCCGACAGGCACCAGAAGGTCGACGTCGTCGTCCCGCCCAAAACACCACACCCTCCTCCTCGACATGCTACCGCCTCTCCTTCGGGTAGGAAGTGGGCACGAAAAGTCGATTAAATAGATTCCTGTAATTGGTCTAGAATCGACTGTCGCTATTTATTGGATGAGCAATGGACGACATCCACAAACAGGGTGATATCGAGCAATTACTGAACGGATCCTCGTGGTTTTTGACTTTCCTGCCACTTCCTCCACCACTCCGGGGCTAATGCGGCACGCGTTTCTTGCCACTTTTGTGCCTTCTCTGGATCCGCCTTGAGAAATTTCTCGAACAAATCGACTACAAATTTTGTCTCTCCCTGGGCCCCTGGCTTCAGTGTGGTAATTTGACTCTCATCCAAGTTCATGTTCTAGGTCATTACTGAGCTTATGGGCGAGATAAATGTCCAGACTGAACTCCTCACCTTGAGGATCGATTTGAAAAAGGAATGCGCCCGTCCCATATGTAACCATTGGTGGACGGGATCCAATTCCTCTTGCGTCCACTCGCGAATCCTGGGATCTTCCATGTTGATCAGCTGTTTAGCCGCCATAGGAACGAGAGCGTCTCGTTGTTGAAGTTTATCGTTTAGCCACGCCGATAGCTCGTCAGAGAGAAGATGGTCAGCCAATGGATTAACCACGACGGCGCGAACTTCTGCGTCCTCTGGGGAGCTCCCAGCTTCTATGTAGTCATCCTGACCCGCGACGAGCTCTTCAAACGGGAGTCGTATGCTGTCCCGAGCATCTGGATGAGGAATATGAATGTAATGAACACCCTGTCACAAAAACGATCTTGGATACAACTCGCGTGATATCTGTGACGGTACTCACAGGATCGCTGTGAGCCGCTAATATTATGGTCACAGGTGGCCAAGGCTCTCGTGAGACATATTGTGCGAGGTACACAGGCAAAAGAACGGGGTAGGCAGCGGCCTGTCCAAAGCTAAGAACGAAGGGTCAATCGACGACTATGGTGACGTACAAGGTTCATCTTGACAGATTGTGGATTGAAACGCATGTTTTCACTGACGACGGAATCAGAGTAGGAGAGCGTGCGTGCTCTGTCGAGTATATCGAATGGTAGGATGTCGTATGGGAGGCACATCACATCGAGTCCCCACTGATGTGCATAATCAGGAGAGAATGGCTTGGCGAGCGCAATGTTCGTTGGCGGATCACGGGCCAGGATGCGCCCGAAATCCATGCTGAATCCTAGATCAAAATGTCTTTAGAACACGAAATTCCTGGCGAGAGATGGACATTGGCATACCTGGCAAGTACCTATCAAGGGAATGTTAGCGCCGTGAGGAAAACCGTCTATATGCACCTACAAATCCTCGAACTGTACTGTGGCAGTTTCACTCTGCTAGGATGTAAGATCAGATTTGCAACAGAGTGATATGACAAACCTGAGATCCTTCCGTGTCAGACTCTGAAGAAAGCCAGGCCGTAGCCTCGAGTTCAGCACGTACGAACCAAGTTGGGAAGTATAATGGCTGTATGCGGGTTGGTTGGAGAGGCCTGTAACCGCTCAGAGGGAAATACTTGGCGAGGATAGAGACAATGAGAGTGGAGAACGAGACATTAGGTTGTCCCTTGCGCGATCTGCCAACGTAGCCCGCAACTGAAGCAGCGACACCGATATGAGTGATGGCATCTTCCGGGGAGAAAGCAAAGGGTATCGCTGAAGAAACAAAGGTCAGAAGTCACATCACTTGGTACACACGAAAATGGACGACCTCTGACTTTGGAGTGATAACTTGGAAGAGCTGCTGCTGAGTAGTGTCTGCGCCGAGTCGTAGTGAAGGCTCTCCGGGAAAGGTGCGGTCGGGCCAACATTGGCCGCTGGATGTCTGTCAAACGCAACGGGAAGAACGGTTTCAAGCAGTGGTCACGTGCCAGCGATATACGTGTCGTGCACCGAGGAATTATCTTGGTACAAAACATCCTCAGTTGTGATGCCGGCGTCGTCCGTTCTGGTCCTGCTGCTTCTGTTGGCCCTTTCTATCCTCGTCAGCGCGGCGGATCTTTATAAAATACTAGAGCGTCAGTCCAAGACGCGCACCGAACGGTTCAACCCATCTTATGACTGACGTATTATCTCCAGTGTCCAGACATGCCTCGGAACAAGACATAAGGAAAGCCTACAAGCGTCTTAGTCGTAAATATCATCCGGACAAGAACAAGGACCCAGGAGCAGAAGAAAAGTTTGTCGAAATAGCACACGGTATCAGTCTTACCCGTGATATGTGTACAAGCGGGACTGACGAGTGGTTCCAGCTTATGAGGTGCTTTCGGACCAGACTGTAAGTCGAGGGCATGCATGCGGCGAAATGACTCTCATTTTTTTTATTACACAGAAACGACAAATCTATGACCGGCATGGCGAGGTAGAATAGCCGCTAATTGCCTCCGACCTAAGCTGACACGTCAATGATATACAGGAAGGTCTGCGTGCACATGAAGGCGGACAACAACACCATGCCAACCCGTTTGATATATTCTCCAGCTTCTTTGGTGGCGGATGTGAGTCACACTTTATGTATTACCGGTCCATCTCACCTAACATACCACAGTCGCACAGCAACAGCAAGTACGTAGAGGGCCAACAGTGTTGATGGAATTTGAGGTCTCGCTCAGTGACATGTATGTGCTTTCATCCGTGATCATGTCCCTACGAGAGGCTTAACCTCTCCTAGGTACAAGGGAGCCAATATTGACGTGCGTTCTTCTGTCCACTCGCCTGTCATAAGTGTTGACGTATTCATGTTAGTTTTCAATGAGAAAACATATCCTCTGTGACCATTGCAGAGGTACCGGCGCCGCGTCTGATGGCGACATCCACAGCTGTAGTGGGTGTGGGGGATCTGGTGCCAAGATTACCAAACAACAGATATTCCCCGGTATGTTTGCACAAAGTCAAACCACATGCAACGAGTGTGGTGGGCGCGGGACCGTGATTGTGAAGAAGTGCCCACATTGTAAGGGCGAAAAAGTCGTCGAGCACATACAACACTACACATTGGATATTGAACCCGGCATGCCTGAGGGACACGATGTCGTATTTGATGGCGAAGGAGACGAGAGTCCTGACTGGGAGCCCGGTGATGTCATTTTGCGCGTGCGCAGTATGAAAGAGGAGGGTGGTTGGGGGAGGAAGGAGAACACGCTCTACTGGCGAGAGACGATTGGCATTGATGAGGTATGCATCATGTTACCGTGAAAATGCCTTCTCACTCGTTTCTTTCAGGCCCTTCTGGGTTTCAAGCGCAACATTGTGCACCTTGACGGACATGTGGTAGAGATTGACCGCAAAGGAGTGACACAACCCGGTAAATCTCCGAACAACAGTCTTTTCTTATCCTTTCCTGACACGTTTCGCAGGCTACGTGCAGATGTTCGAAGGGGAAGGAATGCCTTTATTTGGACAGTACGGGCATGGTAACTTGTTCGTAGAGTACAACGTCGTTCTCCCTGTGGAACTCGACCCAGATATGCGTCGAAGTAAGACTCAAAACTGTCTTGGGGAAGAATTTTTGACTCATTCCTTCTCACAACAGAACTCGGCGATGTTTTCTACGGGTCTGGAGAGCACAAGAAAGACGAGTTGTAAAACTAGACTAGACTAAATATCGATATCTAAATCTATCATAGTGATTTCCGTATTTGACCGTGGGAGAGACCAGCCCTAAGGCAGTCTGAGTCAGTATAAGTACCTGACCTGTCCAGTTTTGCCTTTCTCTTGGGAAACCCCTTCGGCGTGGCTGCGGAGTGTACGCGGTACGTCGATCTTGGCTGGCATCGACGACGTTTTTATGGCTGACTCGCAGTATCAAGCCACTAGGCCGTTGTATTGTGCCTCGCGCTCTTTCTGAAGGTTGGTTATCGTTCAATTCAGCGACGTTTTCCACTAACTGACCCGATGTTGCAGTAGTGCGATGGGCGTGGATCGTCGCGGAGACAGTCCTTGACTTATAATCATCGACGACGTCGACCTTTACTCTCGACGTCGTACAAAATCCTATATCTGATTAGCGATCGATGAGACACTCACGGATCTGGCCTGTTGAGGGTCAGTGAAGAGTACGTATCATTTTCGTGGTATCAAGGTTCTCGCTGACGATCATCGACAGTCCGGGTGGCTGAGCTGTTGGTCAGAAGGTGTACCGCTGTGAGGCAGTTTGGACGGTGAACCAACTGCGAGTCGAGTCTCCTTGCCAGCATCAGTAGTTACCGGAGTACGGGGATATCCCGTTTTTTAGCCCAAATTAATTACCCCAGGCCATTCAAGCCTCGTTGGACGTCGCGGTGGGGACCTTGTCTCTGCTGTGACTGTCTTCTGAGCCTGCATGTCATGTCAAGCGTTGATATGTAGTCAATTCTAATGATTCTTTATCCTTGCGCCTGGTGTGAAAAATAGCTGTGACTACAAAATAACTTTCATTAAACGACAGTACTAGCAACTGGAACACATGGAATCCTAGTCTGTTGAAAATCATACATCGATCATGCCTTGACATGGAACGGCGTAAGCTGTATCGTACATCCGTGGACGTGAATCAGGTACGCACCAGGTATTTATATGATTTGCGGTCGTCACAACGCTCCAGATACTCTCGCTAGACCACGAATCAATAATCAATACACCACACCAGGTTGCCGAACATACATCTATCAACGTCTCAATTCTCTTCTTGATATCTTGTGGGTTTGGCTGGAAGCGACTTGCCAGCTGCCGGGTGACTTCATTGATAAGATCATTGTGTGTCATTTGTTTTCGGTCCTTCATTACTCGGACGATGCAGGCCTAGGACCGGGTTGCAATGAGATATATGACACCGGTCCGAAACTCCCCGTACCTCAGTTTGGTATTGACGTTCTTCATCAATCCTGTCCCGAGTTTCCCTCCTTTCCTCCGTACTCTCAACTTTGGCAGATACGGTGCCAATTTTGATTCTCTGCATCGGGCAAACGAAACTGCTATTGAAGGAAAAAGAGTCAGCAGTGTTAACATCTCGGCCCGGTGGATGCTTCTTCAAAATTTTGTACTTGGCACAGGCAAGCGATTGTAGATGGCGTTGCAGTTCATGCTCCGGTATCGATGTCGTGGACTTGATTTCCTGTGGGGGCGAGAAAAAAGACTCCTCAGCACAGATCCTCCATGATGGCTACGCCACGTACTTCGTATGTTAAGAAACTACCATCCTCTATTTCCTCAAAAAGGAGAAGGATGATCAGGGCGAACGTCGAGACGTTCAAATCATGTTTCCGCGCTTTGAACTGCACGCGCACATCCGCATTTCCGAGGGATGGCTGCCATGTTAACCTTCGACCAGAGTGTCGAGAAAGGTAGTAGTGTTCAAAGGACTTGCAAGATCTGGACAGGATCTCGGGAAGGACACAAGTAGACGCAGTATGCGACATAGGCCAAAATGTTGAAGTCATCACTGTCACAGATATTTCCAACTCGGGGTGCTGGAGGAGAACTGAGTCCTCTATGATATTTTAAAACTTCCCTCGGCTTACCGATACGTTTTGGAGGTGTTGTCGGTAACCTTGCATGGTCTCGGAAGAAATCTTGATGTCGTTGAACATCCCCTCCAACTTTTGTGTGAACTGGTAACCACACTCGACTTTAAGCTTCGCCAACATGCCATGCTCCGCATCATCAGAAACAGATCTGCCAAAAAGCAGACGCTTGGCAAGGTGGTTCTTGTAGTAACGCTCGAACGCGTCCTTTTCGGTGATGTATCTGAAAACCGTGATCGTCTTGTCTAGGACCAAATCAACTTCGACGTCTGTTTTCTAAACGAAGGTAGTGAATAACGATATATCATAAAGTTCAATGTTAACTTACACCTTTAAGGCCTTTCTTGAGATTTTCATCGATAAACAGAGAAATAAACTCGGGAGCTTTCTCATTAAGATTGACAAAGTCTTCGAAAGCCTGTGTGGTTGTATTGGTACGAGGAAATGGCTGGTCGTGCGTAAATACCTCGTTTAACGCGCTCTCGATCTCTCTATTGCTTTCAAAGGCTTGCTTCCATAGTCGGTCAAACCTGTCCTTGAGATCTAGGACATCTTGCACCCATCTCAACGCCAATGTCGAAGTTTGAGGTGGGCCTTGAGCGCGAGCCTTTCCCTTACCCTTCCCTTTTGACCCGGTTGCTGTTGTGTCGGCCTCGTCAACGTCTATGTCAACGTCTTCCGCAACATCGGTGGTGATAGAAGACTGATTGATGTCCTTGCCCCTGCGCAAGACAGAGTCTTTGAGCGAGCGTCGCAATGTTGGAAGGCCAGTGGCAACTATTGTGAAAAGTCGATAGAGGCGATTGAGGTCCTCCACTTTATCCAGGTCAATCATCGAGTCAAGTCCCGAGTTAGGCATGCTGATGACGATGGACAGGTTCTGGGTTAGGAGGTATTGTTCAAGAGTCCTGAGCAACGGGGGGCCAGTTTGGGAATGAAGGTAATGATGTGTTCTCGATTTTTCAGACACGAACCGACCCTCTGCCTACGTGACTTCAGCAAGGTAACAATGACCACGTAAGCATGAGACTGACTCTCCGTAGATACTCTGGAGCATCACAAGTGGACACGAGACGCTGGGCCTCAGCTTTGTAGAAAGTTTCACTGGCGGAAAGAATCGCCGGTTCGAGGTCCCTTTTGTAGACTGTCTTTCCATCCTGATCTACTACGAGCTGGAGGAGCACGTCTACGGATTCCTTCACGGCCGAGCAACTGATTACGTAGCCATCCCGTTCAATCTGAATCAGATTCAGAACGGCGGAGACGACGTGATCCTGTATCGGGGGACGAATGATGGATTTCAAGAAAAGTTCTAAACCCGCATCCCATATTTCGGGCACATCGTTTGATTTCGTATACACACGGTCCTGACATACGTGAGCGACTCGTACGTTTGACACAAAGAAAAAAGGTACCATATACTTGAGAATGTCCCGCAGCTTTGACATGTTTCCAGTATGATCATCCCATACCCGTCTTAGCGCGCGCAACAATAACTCCGCTTCTTGACCTTGCTGTATCGGGTCGCCGTTGCTGCGACTGGGAAATGTGGGTATGATCTCCTCCTGGGCGAGCCTTTCGACGTTCTCCGTCACAAGCTGACAAACACCCTTGTACAGCATGGAACCACTCTTATAGAGAACCAAATTATACGCATACCGATAGTTCTCTTCGAAAGAGAGCTTGGATGCGTTGTGGTTATGGATCTCGCGTATGTTCTTCGATAGGCGGTTCCATGTTTCCTCTGGAGACGCTTCCGCCTCATGCTGCAGCTTCTCAATTTTAAACGCTCTTGCATCGTCTAGGTGAACGTACCTTCCGTGGTGCTTTCTGTGTAGGGAAGACATTCAGGGTGCGACGCGTGGGGCGAGATCTAGTAACCTACGATTTTAGGCTTAGCTGCACGACGAGCTTCGCACGACCCTATCAGATAAAAAATTAATCTCTGAGACAAAGAACTCACTTGATGCCATTCCTCAGAGACTGATAATATGTTCCATCTGGTACCTGACTTGCGGATCATTATTTATATTTGTTAGATTCTAAAGCCTTTGCCAAACAAACCACAACTTTTGACTCCGTATGTACTCTGTGCTTACTAGTACTACGTCTCATTAGCAACTATATATGAACTAAATATATGCTACGAAACACTCTGAGAACGAGACGCTTTTACAAACTCGGAAAAGTATTTACGAAATGCTTTGTTGTCCAAGTCTCGCAGCTTTGCGGTGAACTCCAGTGCCATGTCTGGCGGCCAATTTTGGGATGGCAAAAACACGCTTACGAAGAACTCATGAGCTTCTCTACCCCTAATTTTGCATACCATTTGAAGGAAATTGGCTATCTCCAGCAGCACCTTTTATAAACATGGTCAGAACCTAGACCCTTCACAGAATTACTTGACTCACTGTGAGCATTTGCCCGTCTTTGGGGTTAAACTGGGGTGAGGAGAGTACCGCAAAGGCCACAGGAACCAAGCGCTCATAAACGAAGCGCTCAAATCCGGGCAAAAATTGTGGACCGGGTGCATTCCCACCAGTCGATGGTGGTTGTGGATTACACCAAACTTGGACACAGCGTCCGAAGAATGAGAACGCAGACTTTTGGCTGATCGGGTCGGAAATATCCTGCGCAAATTGACAGACATTTTCAAGGAGGGACTCCAGTGCATTTTTATTGCCTGTCAAACGAGTGAGGCTCACCAACAAGTGACGACAAGGGTCTTCTTACGCTCGGAAATGAACACATCATGAAGATCAGACGATATTACGCTGGTAAGGAGCGCAAGGTATGAACGTTTCGTATCAACATGGGCCAGACTGTCGTCAGTACCAGCAACTGGTTGAGAGAGTAGCTGTGAGATGTGACTGTTGAGCGGTCCTAGAAGCTCATCCAGAACACTAAACATGTCTTTCTGCACCACGAGTAGTTTAGAAGCTGGACATACGCGCGAGAATGTAGGCTCACTTGCAGCTTGTGGATCAACAACCCGATGAAATTCATGAAGTCAACAAGTTCCGACGGCTCAAAATGGACAAGAAGATTGGCCATTAAGGGAGGAATAAGGTGAGTTGCATTGGATCCGGTAGTCGCTATGATTCGAGCAAACGCATGTCGGGTCTAGAACATGTTAGCTTGGCATCTTCAAATATTGAGGAATCAGTTTACCGCATCCCGCACGCACTTGACAGTGTTCATAGCCTCCAGCGAGAGAAGAATGCCCTGCGCAACTTGTCGGAACACTTCTAAGGGAGCAAAGGTGTATCCTTCCGGGACGGGGGAAGGGTAATCCGGGAATCCCTTCGCGATATTGCCGAGTGCCATGATGGTATGATGAATGCGCAGAATAGGTATCACGTCGTTGTCTCCTTTGGCCATCGAAATATTGCTCGATAAGTCCGCCAACAAAGGGGTGACGATTGACAGGAGTAAACTAGCCTGTTGCTCTGCTGCCTTGAACAGTAAGGAAAGAAGGATGCCTACAGTCTCGAAAATATACAGCTGCGAATCAAATATGCCAGGACTCTTGATGGCTTCCGTGAGCGGATCATCTTCTGGACTTTCGATCTTCGGTACTTCGACCTGAATGACTAGCAGATCCCTAATACTTCCAAGCAGGCTAATCGCGACCTCGGGGGAGATGTCATTCCTGCCTTCTCTAATGAACTTGTGGAAAAGGTAGAATATTCGTGACCGAATGGATTTATCTGTATTGTGGAGGCCCCTTTTCAAGAACTGAGCAATGAGCTCAAAATAAATATTGTATCCCTCACCTATTACCAACTAAAGCTTCCATTGTTGGCATAATGCAGTCTTTGCGGATTTTGAAGAAGTCAGCGTATCTAGCTACGGTCTCGAAGAATTGCATGACAACTGCACGATGCGGATATGTCGAGATCTTAGACTGCACGAGCGCCAACAAGATCTCGCCATGAGGAGTCAAAGGATATTCAGAATAGTCGACATCCCTTTTTCTCTCTTTAGGTATCGCAGGTGCTAAGCAGAACGCTGCGCGACCTTTGCTGCCACCTAGGGGAACGTGAGCACGATGGCGTCAGAGAATTTATGTTACGCACTCTTGTTAATTTCTCCGAAAATGTACACGAGATACACAGCTAATTCTGCATCGTTCCATTCCACATGCACACCACTGCTATATGCCGAGAGTGTTGTGAGCACCAGTGCCCGAACGGCAGTGGTGACAAGATCGGGTTCTATGGTCAAAATGGAATCCATGAATGTTCTCAGATCCTTTTCAATGGATTAGTGGCTGTACAAAATATACATAAGCCAAGTACCTTTCGAAGGCCATCAAACGCCACAGCATCATCGTCATCCAGATCAGTGGGATCCTCGTCTTGACCCCATCTCATTTTTAGTAGAATGGCGTCCAATAATGAGTTAAGGAATGACTTGGTAGCATCATCCAGTGGGTCAGAAGATACCTTCCTAGTCCTTTTGTACTGCACGTAGGTCAGTCATAGATCAGTCGAATGCCAGTAATGACATACGTTAGCGAGCACCATCTGCAGTAGGGTAAACACAGTCGAACAAGTATCATCATAGTCGTCCGCCATAAAGTGTAACATGACGGGCAAGATTTGGTTCTGCAACCGCTTGGCTTCGGCCACCACTTCAGGCTTTGGACAGTCCTGCGGGATTGCGTAAGACAATGTTGACACGTTCAAATGCGATAGAAGTGCATTACGTCGATCAATTTCATAATTTCTAAACCCAGTACATTCAGGAGCTTCCCAAGGGCTTCGCGATACGACTCTTCGCCTTCGTCCTCATCCAAACCCCGTTGGATTTGTTCCTCGCGTGTTTTTGCTTCTAGTGCGTCGATGACCTGTCCAAGAGAGAGCACTTTTATCAACTGCAACTTGTCTTCCGGCTCCTTCAAGCCTTTGGAGACAATCCTGAGCAGGGCAGCGGACGTCGCCAGTCGGATTGGCAGTGACTGATCAGAAAGAAGAGTGAAGAGCAAACGAACTGAGATAGGGGTCACAGTCAAGTTGATGTCGATCCAGCCTATCCAGACAAATGAACATCCAAGCCCTGATTGTAGCTTTTGTCACGTACCAACATAAGATCCAAAAGTTCGCACACCCCAGTCAATGACTTCGACCACTTCGGCCAGGTTTTTCGAGTCCACACCATCCGATTCTCGTAGGAACGCTATGCGCTCAACACCATCAGCGATGATTGTAAGAACAGCCTCGTTGATTAAAGAGGCATCCCGTTCCCGAACTGCGTCCCTCACACGGGCATCCCGTGTATGTCGAACTGGATTGAATGTCCGTGCAGATTTGATGGTTTGATCTGCGACCTCTCCTGATATCTCAAGGACGAGGTGGAACAGGAGCAAAGACACGTGACGGTTGAATTTGGGCTGGGAGCTTGCTCCCGTCACGCGGAGGAGGGAGAACAGGTCGGTAAAGAACGTGGGCCATTGCTCCACGTAGGTACAGAGAAAAAACAATGTAAGTGTATGCGAGAACTTGTTGCGTAGAACTAAGAGAAGGGAGAGAGTTTAGATGAAGTAGCAGAGGGGTAAGGAATGACACACATGTTGCCGTCGATTCTGCAGGGCCATAAACATACTCGGATTGTATATAAGAAATAACGGACTGCTGCAGTATTCTGAACGTTTCCTCATCGAGTGGTTCAAACCTAAGTTGTATGTTAGGATGACGAGGTAGCCACCATGCTGCACAGTGTGCTTACCGGTTTTCGAAAAACTCATCTAGCATGCGCAAGGACGAAAACCTAGCTTGAGGAGGATACTTGTGGCCTTGTCCTTGGGAATCCCTCTCCACGAATACCGTCAAAGCTAGACGCCACGTTTCGTGCACATTTTGCTGAATACTGGAAAGGTATTCGAGAGCTTGCTGATGCAATGCGACTTGTGACGGATCGATGGCAATGAGTATTGCTTGCACAAAGCGGTCAATTTCCTGTTCCATTTCTATGGGGACTTTCCGTGGATGTCTGTTCGGACGAGACACGTCCCAGATCGATTACAAACAGGACAATCAGATTGAAAGCGACAGGGCGCGAAGAATTACGGAACTTTGAAGCTATCGGATATTTGGTAGCGTTCCAAAGAGCCAAATGAACAAGACTTGCTCGTGTCGTCTAAATCGTAGGGAGTCGATTTGGATCAGGATTATTGGTACTTGTGAGTCAGTTTCCGCTCACGTGCCGAGTCAGAAGGGGATAGGGGCTAATCATCGCTAATGTGGTATTGGTGGTAATATACTAGTAGTGCAAAATGTGCAGTTCCCCCGATGCTAGACCAACAACTATTTTGCACGAAATTTCGTCAAACATAAAAGAATGAAAATCGCGAGGATTAAGAGGCCAGCCGGAAAAAGATGACATCAATGTAGAGATGCGAGAACCCGACTCGTTTAGTTCTCCTTTCGAGGGCGAATTTCATGAGCGTGCATTCGTGGTTAGGATCTGGCCCACTGAGCCAGACTGCTCGCCTGCCCGACGGAGACACTCGAATTTCCCCAGCGGATGGGACGGAACGGGACGGGACGATAGTGTAGACACATACGATACTGCTGCCGTCAAACGACACACGAAGGAGGTTGATTCTCAGGGTTTTATCCGTTTGCGTACGAATCGGATGTCCGAAAATGGTAAAAGAACACGCCTCGATGTTGTTCGTGGGTATGTCATCGGACAATCCAAAAACCAGTGGATCGTCTGAACACCACGACGTGCTAGCTATCAACGAACTTTTGATAACCGGTCTTTCTGGCCAGCGTGGCGCACTTGAGGCGAGACAGTCCAGGGGGTCAAGGATGATGGATGGTAGCTGATAAAAAGATATGTGAGCGGTGGTGTGCTGCGACCTCCAGCGCGACGTCGTGACAGCAAAATGTCGCGGGAAAACTTTAAGACGACCCCATGCAAGTGACTATCTTATCCGTGAGCGCAACGTCACCCGGGAGGAGCGTCTAGCTTACCCAGTCTGCACACTCCAGAACGGTAGCGACCCTTGAAACTAGGTTGACGCACACAATCTGACATTGATTTTCCGATGATGAAAACACTGCCATCATGATTTCGCCATTTATCTTCATTCCCGCTATGGGACCCGATGAATAGAGCTCAGTCGGCGTGGCTTCAAATACCAAAGAATGGCGAGTTGAAGTATCGCCCTGTAAAAATATATTGTATACGCGAATGGATCTTGGAGCGTTAACCATTAATCCATCATGAACGACAAGTACTTACTCCTCGATACCACGTGCAAAGGCAATGCCAATCGAGATTTGCTCCAATTCATGGCGATGGTGGGTCTACAAATATCGGACGCGACCGACAACAGTCACTTTGAATATCGAGTGATAGTCGAAATTGTTGGGGTTTCCTATGGACCAGAGTGTCACGTGCGTCCTTGCAGTCTGTTCATATTGAAGGGTTACCAGCCAACGGCCACCTGGGAGAAGACGCATGCCATCGACAAAGGAAGAATCCTGCGAGATGATGCGCTGCACATGACGCATCTGAGCACGGGGATTTCTCCATCTGTTATCCACCTTCAAGGATTTGACAGCGGCCGCTCGCAAGGAACTGCTCGGGAGAGAACCAATGGATGCGTTCAAGGGAATGTCCAAAGGGATATCCCAATCAGAGAGGAGCTTGTGCCATAGATAGTCCAACGACCCAAGTGTATGCATGACACGACATGTCTATGCTCCATGTCAGGGACGGTGTATCAAAGACCTCTCGAATCACCTGCATTAAAGCGAGCACGTCCTCGACTAGCATGTGCATGCATATGAGGATGAGAACATCCTGGGGTAAGTTAGTCAACAGTAGTGCTTGCATCATGGAGGAGGCCAAAGTAGGACGGTCGCGGCTGTGTGTGACAAGTCAGACTGATTTGGTCAAACAGAGCCAAAGACCTCGACGGCGGCTACATAAAGCTGCGAGCCCTTGCACCCCTTTCATTGCAACGTCCACCAGCTTCATCAGCAATGTCCATTCCTACTGATAATTCCGCTATTTCAGAGCACGAAAGCCACTCCGACTCTGACTGGCTCGATATCGCGAGTACAGACAGGGACTCTGACAATGACTCCATCTATTCTTCGAGAGAGACAGATCATGAGGATCTCTCTCGCTCCAGGTCAAGACGCTCATCTTTGAGCTATGGCAGCTCTCGCGATGGAGACGTCGACGCTTGGGAAGGCCTAATTGAAGACAGCGCTGACGAACGCATGTCCAATGACGTCCTTGCGCCCAACCCCCACGTGGTATCCCTTTCCCAACATCTTGCCACCTTTGACCTGGACCATACTCAAGAGACCTCTCCCGAAGAGCTACGCGTCAAGGAGGGTCTTGATCAGAGCATGATCAGCACCCTCAGCTCGTCGCATTCAAGCTCTCTCCATGCCTCTACTATCCATAATTCATCCCGTGATCTTCGCTTATCCTTTCCGGACCCCATCACTAGTTCATGTAGAGAGCCTCTTAGCATATCTTACGAGGAGATTCAGCCCGACTCTGACCTCCCCTCCTCTCCCGCCGATTCGGATGCTCCTTCGAATCCACGACGAATCGATGAAGACGTGACCTCCGCTTCGCGGGTGCTCTCAACCCAGGAAGCAACGTTAGTCCCTCCTTCATCTGGGGCCGAGCTCAAAGTTTTCCTTTATGGGTTCCCCACCGTTTTCAAGTGGTCTATTGTCAATAGGCTCGTACGGAAAGTCGCATATGGTGCTGGTCTCACCATTAACTCCGACCTCGAGAATTTACAAGGGCCTGTACGCCGACTGACCGTTTCCGGTTCCTTTGAGCATGATCGTGCATTTCCCCGTACCATTACTGTTCTCGACAGGACCCTCCAGCTACCTGGTACAGCACATGACGTAGGTTTTAAATCGTTTTCAAGAGTCAACTGACTGTAACTATACACAGCTGGCCTTGATGGACTTTTCCGGCGTTCGTCCTCTTGCAGTCGTCTTCACGCCGTGTCGTCCACTGAATCTTCCTGAACATGTGCTATATCTACCCATAGTTCTGCCATCTTATTCTAGCGAGCTCCCCGATTTTGGCAGCGTTGAGACGGCCTCTCAGTGTACATGGGACATGCTCAACATTCCTGATCAACAAATACTCCGCATCACTACACCAGACGGCTCCCAGATGATCGACAAGGATTCAATCGACATGATAGACTCTCCACGCGCTTATCGGGCCTTCTCTCGTTTGTGGTCCGGCGACAATGCATCCAAGGGAATCATGGCGAGTACACATGCTCTGACGATGTACGATTCTTTGATACTTGGTTCTTCGTGACTAACTCATGAGAGTCCGCAGCATCGCAATTCTTTCTCTAATTCTTGGTTTAGTCGTTCGGGCCGCTCTTCCGGTTTCCCTTCAGCAGTTTACTTCTCCTACCCTTTCGACCCTCGCTCCTAACTACACCTGCGGCTCCTTTTGGCAGATGCTTCGATCAGCTCCTCATCGCGAGCGCCTTCCCCCATCCACGACGTTAGACAGTTCAGTCGTGGTCATGCCATCCTCTTTTAAAGACTTTTCACTGTCGGTCTTTAGCGCAGAATCGACATCAGTGACGTTTTCGCGTGCGAACCCTACTGATTTCCGGCGCGTGATACCGCCAACGCTGTCGGAACGCCCGGAGTTCTCGAAAGACCTTATATTGCAACCTCCTTGTTCTGTGCTTCCTCCGGACAATCGGCCGAAAGCGCTGTCTGTGATACCAGAGACGAGTCCCACCCTGTCTTATCTTGCCAGTCCGGTTACCACCGGACATGCGGTCTCTACCCTGGGGCACACTTCTGCCAGCGTCGTCAAGGAATACGCTTCTGTTGTCTTCGCAGCCATGAACCAGGACATGCAAGACATCTTTGATGCTCTTGATGTTCTCGTCCAAGCGATATCCAGACAGACGCAGATGATCCTCACGCAGGCAACGACGTTTATGGAGCAGTCGGCGATGTACTGGGAGAAGAGCGTGGAGTCGTTTGAGACGGCCAAGGAGACATTACAGGCGCATAACGAACGCGCCAAGAAACGAGCAAAGGAGATCAGGGAAAGAGGCACGAAGTGGTTGTATGAGGTGTCGGAGGCGGTCACCTCCAGTGCCCTATTCTCCAGAGGGATGGCTTGGGAGCTGGCAGAGGGTCTTTCATATCGGGCACAGCGTGCTAAGGGGAAGGCAAAGGAGGTCGCAGCGGAGATTCAAGATTTCTTGAACGAACACGACGGACTCGAGACATTGGGGGTTGATGTATGGGATTCGCACGCGATGCACTGGGATGAATGGGTGAAGCAGGTGAGGAAGCAAGGGAAGATGTCTTGCAAAAGAAAGGTCAAGTCACCCATTTTTTGCTAGGTAATATCTGATGGATTTTGAACGGGGTACGATTCGTCCATGTTGTTTGTATGTACTCTTATATGAAATAACTGAATATGACCTTTATGTTTCTGTTACGCTCTGCGGCTATCGAATCAATTTCCCACCGGCAAGATCTAACGCTTGGACTAGTGACAATCTTGTGCATCGTCTCCCTCAACAAGGGGCACCGACGTCGTACTGAACTACGTACCGCTGGCGGGGTTGACTATCAATGATTCATTTCCAACAGAATCGCGGAGCAAGAGTAACGCGAGTACCTGCCAAATTCTCTTCGAGATACTGTTCATGCGTGTTCCGTTCAATAGCTTCATTGTCCAACGGAAATTTAGATTTACACGTACTACCTTGATCTACTTGGTTCCAGGAATGGAGATGACTTCTTTTTGCGCAAGGACCCAAGCGATCGCCACTTGTCTTGCCGTTACGTTGTACTCTTTTCGAGCACGTCTACCAGGCTCAGGATCTTTGGGAAGCTTTCCTTCGAGTATCTGTATATCAATTGAACAACTCCCTTGAGCAGACTCTGGAACCAATCCTGCCATTGAACCAACCTTGGGATGTTCCGCCTGAAATCTCCTTCAAAGTCGTCGGGAGATTGCTGTCAAATAATCCCAATCAGCATTCCATCAAAACGTCCGTATCGTAGAGAGACGGTAAATCATTAAGAGATTCATATATCTATCGCTGGGTCAACAAACCTCTTTCAAGTGGGGAGTGGGCGATTATCTTGATACCCAACTCTCTCGCGGTCTGTAGTACGCCATTCTTCTCAAGTTCGAGCTCGAAATGCGAATACTCGAGTTGGACCGCAGCGATTGGGTGGATAGCGCTTGCGCGACGTAATGTGTTGGCGCTGCATTCCGAGATGCTCCAGCGGTTCAGTATCCCCATAGTAAGCAGAGATGTCCATGGCACCAAAGCCAATTGCGGAAACAGGCGTGTCGCCTTGACCGATCTTACGAGGGGGGTAAGCCATCGTGTAGAGAGTCGGGACGAGAAAATGCACTCCGAGCATCGTTTGCCCTATAAATGTGTTGCATCGCGGTCACCGCACCGAATGCTTACAGCGCTCAAATCGTATCAAGACCTCATGCATTCATGCTTCGGAGTGACCATTGGCCACATTATCTGATAGTACGGATTCAAGGACACGACGACCCATCCCTCGTAAGACGCACCAACACCGCGTTCTCGATGCTCGTTTCCCATAGTTCCAATTTCGCTCGTTCAATCTCTGCCACAAGCTGTTTCCGACGCTCTCGCGCGCGCTCAAGGATCGCCTGCTTGTCCAATACACCTTTGGAATTTGAGGCCGCGTAGGGCGTCGATCGACTCGACGTGGACGGCGTAGGGGAACCATCGCTCGCATCAACCCTTGCTTTTCCTTTCTGGACCCGGGTAATGCAAGGGCGCCGGAAGGGTTCTGTCAAAAGAGTTCGCAAGCGATGCTCCTTTTCAGCAGGTTGATCGACAGGACGGTCTAAAAGTAAGATTTGTGAACACGACCTCATGTAAGCAAGGGATGTGAATGCGTACCGCGCTCAAGGTCTTGATCGGCTATCGCACTCGTCAGTGCATCCGTGAACGCTTCAGAGGGCGGCGTAAGTGGTTCTGTGAGGGAGCTCAATGAAGTGCGCGGAGAATGGGTGAGCGTAGTCAGGTTTGAAGTGTCTAGCACAGGTGCGATGTTGCTTGGCGCGAGCGCAGATGTTGGTGAAGTTGGTGACTGCGATTGAAGGACTGATCCACCTAGTTGAGACATGGCCAACAAGGTGGGATCAATTGCTTCATCTCGTATCGCGTGCGAGTCTTTATCAACCCCGCATTGCACTGAGGCATTCGACGTAAGGCCAGGGGCTGAAGAGTCCAAGGGTGCTGATAAGCGAGCACCCCAGTCCGACTCTGGAGTAGATGCGTTGGTCTCAGGTACGAACTGTTGGAGTTGGGACAGCCATTCTTCGAAAGCCGAGTAGTCGCAAGAGATCGCCGAACTACCCTCAACTGCGCCTTCTGGATCTGCAGATATGCTGTCCTTGGAACCGGGGACCGGTGAACCAACTGTACTGGGTGATTCCAACGAGCCGAGAAAATAAGAGAGGCTGTCCACCGGCGTCACAGTGCTCGGCGTCCCCGACTCGTTACCTTCCAGGCTGGGGCTGCCGAGCAATAAAGATTCACTGGTGTTTACTCGCGTCGAGCCGGTCTGTCCAATCTGTGGTTCCATAGACGCACTCCTTGATGACCGACGATTCTGAGCCCTAGACTGACTTCTGGAAGACATTCCTCTACTTTTCGCAGTTTTGATAGCAGCCTTTTTAGCGGCACCTTGTATAAGCTCCAGCAATTGGGTGATGAGTTGTTTGGCTCTGTCTTGCGCCCAAGTATCTCGATACCCCTTGGGACCCTCATCAGCCGCGAAGGGAAAAGGAACATCCCAATCAACCGCCCCAGCGGGTACGTGTTTGAGTTTTCGGCGTTTCTGGAGTGGGCCAGCAAGTGTTGTCAAGCCAGCAGCAGCAGAAAGGGGAGTCATAGGAGGAGGGGATTGCATGTTAACGATGCCGTGACCATGAGGGCGGGAGAATGGTCGAGGTGGCAGATTTGCAGAGGGAAAACGTGGTTCACCTCCAAGAAGCTTGATCAAAGACTCGAGCACAGGGAAGACATTCTTTTCTTGCATGAGAGAGTTGAGGATGTTTGAGCGCAGTAGCTCTGGATTGAGTTGATCTAGACAATGTGGCATGTGGGAATGAGAAGGCTGTTCCCTAATGTGTATAGCGTCCTGGTCATCATCGAGCACAATCGGATTGGTGGGCGTCGACCCGCGGATAGGAGATTGTTGTACGGGAGTGTGTTGGGGTGCATGGGTGTATAACTGCGCAGGCTTAACACAGCCTACCAGACCCGCAAGACCAAGTAACGAGGACTGGGAACGAAGAAAATTTGGCGGAGTGGGCTCATTTGGCCCGGGCAAGGAGATAGGTGGTGGAGCTGGTGTTAGAGATTTTGCTTTTGGCGGTTTTCGCTTCTTGGAGGAAGCGAAAGTAGAAGTAGAAGGAGTGGTACTAGCCGCGGAAGATGTCCTGGAAGAGACCGAGCGGGAAGACGAACGGGACGTCACTACTGGTGTATGAGTGGAGGTCCTAGCGATGACAGGCGGTGTGATGGATGGAAAATGATGACTTGATGTAGGACAAGGAAGTGACAAGCCCGAGGCTGGGAGATTGGCTGGTAATTCAGCACATGACATATGGGAACCAGGAAGTGCAATGGTCCCCACATTTTTTCTCGCCACTCCCGTACTCGGGACGGCGGTCAGGGGGCCAATTTGATCTCCTGCGATAAATCTCTCCTGGGATGGTGACCTACCTCTGGTTGGGGAAGGAGGGGGCGAGCCAAAGAGGGAATCTTGATCCTCATCCGTGTGATGAGACGATTGATTCATCTGATGAAATGTAAGCCAGTGCGGGATCGTTTCGAGGAGACGACGCTGATTATGTCGAGAAAACGAAGACAAGTCTCATCAGAAACAAGAAATCAGAAGGTGATATGAACAAGCTCACCGATGGTAGAAGACGACCCAAGAAAATATTAGTCATCATGTTCGTACTTGCAACTTGACTCGGACCTATACCATCCCATAGGTGATCTACCAGTGCCCATACGGCCCGGCGCCGTCACTCCACTAGTAGCCATACGTCCTCAACATGAGATAGCCACGACGATGAGAATCCTACCACGTAACTTGAAATTCACAGAGTTCGTCTCTGTTTTGGACGAGTCTTCGTAATATCAGAACGACTGTTTTCTGATCTCAAAAGGTCTAGATTAGGAGGGTAGGTGACGTAGCATCTCATCGTCGCAATGTATCCTTCGAACGACCATATAACATTATCTCCCACTTTGGGCAATGGAAGTACGCCCGAGCTGAGCGTGCTGCGTCCACCCCTGCAGGTAAGAATTCAAGAAGTGGAAGATTCCCTTATTCTTCTTTGACTTTCTTCTGGTTCTGTTGCCTGTGCACCAGTGGTCTGGACCTCTGACGTTGTCAGTTGCGGTAATTCCTGTGTGCTAGCGCTTAATAAAGGTTCGAGGCCCTTGTCGTTAATTTAAACGAATCCAGTTCAACAGCAGGTATCCTTGAAACGCACAGCAAGTGGCCATCTTCCGGTAACATTGTCTAGACCTTTGGTATTTTCCCCACCAATGGGATGATGATGCCGACGGTGTTTTAGTAAATTTTAATGTCTTGACACAGTCGGTCTAGTCTTACTAGTCGCGAGCCAATGACGTCCTCGGTCTCGTTCGTATGATCACTGAGGTGCTATTCACCTTTAATTTAGGTACATTCGAGACCATCGTATTTTTGGGACCAGCAATATTCGCATTGCGGAACTGACCTGAAGGTCTAGACTATCGCGTTCTTTCTCATCCAAACTTTAGTGAGATCCACTCACCTCCGTTTCGGCACCTCAATCATCCTCGGAAGATACCCCAGCGTGAGTTAGCCCGCTCGAAGATTCTTTGGCTCAATTAGCCTACGATCTTCCCCCTCTTCCCTCAACGGTATTGTTCGTTTTCAGATAGATGAAGTGATAGGGCCTGCCATCCCCAGATGTTCAGCCCTGCTCGAAGATTCCCTGGCCCGATGCAACTCCCCTCCCTCAATAACTTTTTTCGTTCTCAGATGGACGAAGCCGGTAAGCTCCAGTGACCCTTCTAAATCTGAATGGCACGCACCGTCCATTGGTCTAGACAGAAAATCCGTTTAGGTTGTATTATATATGTGCGCGTGGTGGAGAAATACCCGTTTGCGATCACCTTTTACTTTCACTATGCCGTTCCGCGGTATTACCCTCTCTCGAGATCTACTCCGCTCACTACGAGTCGACTCAGGAAACGAGCCCCCCGTTGAGCTCGCAAGAGAGCTGGAGGACTTGCGCAAAATTTCATTAAACTTAGTATGCACTTTGCATTCGTCGGTATCATCCATCATTGAGATATACATATTGATCAAACAGCTCATGGCATTCTTCACGTCGGTCATTTCCCAAATGTGTCAGCCCATCGCTCACAACTCTGCGGTCACAGCGTTCATAACATTTCACCATCCAGCGTGTTTGGACCAATGACGCTGGCACTTCTTGTTTATACCATCAACCTTCATATCACCATTAACACTGGTTTTCTTCGAGTAAGTCCCATTTCTTCCAGTTTCTTCCTTTTCCCCCCTTTGATTGACTTTAAAATTCTCATGGCTCGGTTTTCACCTTTAGAATAGTCCTACTCTGTCCAGACTTCTCCATGCAGTCCCCCTTCTCGGTATATTGTGTATGGCCATTTTCAAGCTCGTCATTGTCGTGCAGTCGCCCCCCGTTGCAGTCGCCGTTCTCTTCGCATGTGCCCTACCACCGCTTATATTTGGGGTCCATCTTGCAAGATTGTACACCAGGATCTGGATCCCATTTCCTATACAGATGCGGGAGACGGTACCTGCCGTGCCAGTGCCACGTCCTGCTGATTCGAGTAGTATTCAGCCAAAGGGAGTTGAGTCGACTGATCACGAATCAGTGTGATGGGGTAAACAATACATCGCATTCAATCGTACATCGTTGAAAGTAGTACCCTTCGTTGTATCATACATATATGAGACATTACCTTGCAAAATTACTTGATTCCTATTTCCATATTGCTGTCCATCCCGTGTAAGATAGCCTATCACACCTAGAGATTACATGTCCCACTCATCCCACATCCCTTCCGGGGCTTTAAACGGTCCTGCAACGGGTGTTTTCGGCGTAAATTCCGCAGTTTCTACAAGCTCGACGATTCGATCGCTCAGCCCGTCTTCATCGTCCTTGCTACCCCGCATCGCGACGAACAAGGGCCCGGGCGAGAGCGGTGCTGGTACAAGGAGACGTATATCAACGCCCTCGATCACTTGCTTGAGGAGGCCCGTCTGCACATCCCTGACTTCAATGAATTCCGATGAGAAAAGGAGAATGTTGGGTTGACGGTGGATGAAAGACGTTGCTTTGATCTCCCAGCGGATGAACGCCGAGTCGCGGGTAGGCTGTCCGTATTTAGTGATATAACAACCCATTGCTGTCAAACGCGCCTGAGTTGGGTTCAGTAAAATCGCACGGCAGTGTCACTCACTATCGTAGATGACCATGAGTTCTGTGGCATCATGTCTAAGGAGTCCGAGAGGTTTGGCAGTCTCACATCGGGCTTTGAGGTCCGCTGTGGCGGAATTGTGAGAAGCGCTACCAAAGTCCGGGACAAGGGCAACAACAGGCGTGGCGAGGCTGGATTAATATGTTTAGCAAGCAATGGAAGGGCAGACTCCGTACTATGTACCTGGTTGGGTTGGCGATGACGACACCTCGTTCCGTACAGATCGCGATTGTCTTAGCCAAAGGCATAACAGCAAATGCGTCCTTGGGAACATACAAGGGCTTGATGAAGGAAGGTCAACCACAGTCAATATTTCATACGTCAATAAAGAAGATGCTTCTTACTTCGCCATAAGGTCGGAAAGAAAGAATGCTGGTCTGCGTACCCCGTGCTGATGTCACACGGATTTCAGAGGGGTGACAAGCTTCCACCGCATGCACGGTAACTTGGAGGAAGTTCTTGATGGCGTAAAGAACTGAAAATAATATTCTTGAGACACAGACAATGTATGAGTAAAGGTGTGTTACCAATTGTCCTGTCCCCCATCTGCCCAGCATGGCAGCAAAGAACATTTCCACTTTGACCTGCGATTGTTTCAAGAGACGCATCCAGACTGCTTGGTGGGGCTTGATACTGCGAGACGCGTGCGAGTACCTCAAGCGAATAGGATAGGAGGTAACTCTCATGGTGGATGATAATCTTGTTGAAGTCCTGAAGCACAATAATGCTTTTGACGTTCTCGAAAGCCAGTATTTTCCGATAATCTAACGACAGCTGTGAGCTAAGCGCAACCTTAGAGCATGGGATGAGGCTTACTTTCACCTTTACGGCCGACGAATATGCCTGTTGAGCAGCCTACTGCCATGAAGGGTTTCCCGCCACTGGCAACTAAGAACCATCAAGAGATCTTTATCACCTCAATCAAGTTTGTACATACCAAAAGTCACCGCCTGGACCACTCGACCGGACGGTGGTCGCTTCAACGCGGACAGTCGTGCCGTTCTAGGCCCCGGAACCCGGAAGGCACCGTCATCCACGAGTTGGGGCACGAACCACTATCAACCATGTTCTGAGTAAATGTTTCATGGTGAGGGTTGCTGGGTTACCTGATTCACGTCGTGCCTAACGTCGTCGACTCCTTTTGCATTCACCAGGGCATCGTGCCACTTCTTTCTGACGGATTCGGATGGGGCGTATAACGTGTATCGCCGAGTTGACTTCTCAGCGGCATGGTAGATTGTGAATGGATAGATCGAGCGATATGCCCCTCGCAAATTGTCTAAAATGCTACCTTCTTCGACGCGCTCTTTCCTGCTGTCAGGAAGGTCATCGAAACTACCCAGCCGAAGGTATTCTAGAGGGATGGGCTATAAACGTTATTTATACATGGACTTTCAAGGATCAGAAAATTTGCGTACCCGAGACGCGACCAGACGTTTCACTACGCCTCCCCGTTTCTCTTCCTTCGTTATCAGCACTGTAACGAGATTAGCAATAAAAACAACGATTTTCTCTGAGGAGACGCGTACAAAAGTTGTCTAATAATGCTACATAGAGGTCAAACCATGGGTTCCAATCCATTTCGGACTTGGACCTTCGCGCTAATGTACCTGCATAAATGAGTGAGCGGCTATCACTATACCAATCCAGTTCCTACAACAGATTATCAGCACAAACAGGAGGCGACGGAAAGAAAATACATTACAATGATTTCCCCTTTGTTGAATACCAAGCTTTCACACAGATCCCAAAACTTTACTTTATTTTCCGCAGCCTCGATTCCGGGTTGGGTACTCTTCAAGAACTCGTTCAGGATAGATAATATTACAGGAAGATCTTCAGAGTCCGGGTGATCAGGGTCGGTCAGTTTATAGATATGTTCCAGAATCAGGTTGAGGCGGGGAAGACGTGTGACAGATCGCGAGAGAAATGTTATCAAGTCTCGTTTTTTGACTCGCGGATTTTGCGAACATCGTTGCATGAATTCTTGATAACGCTTGTTATATTTGAGTTCTGTGCGGTGCCGTTGCTCCGCAAGGGGATAGTGTTTGATGTAGGATTCATAGTCCCCTTGGAACTGAAAGGCGGCTGATGGATGTTGAGCCAGATATCAAGACTTGCGCAAGGGAGTGAGCCCACATTCAAGGATGATATCAGTGACACTTTGAACGAGAGGATGTTGTTGCTGTTGCCTTTCAAACAAGGCCGTCAACATATGCTCGTGGTGTAAACATATTTGATCCAGATTCCAGAAGACAGTAGACATAAAACTCTGTTGTCGGTTTGCATCGCCTACTATTGATGGTGAAGCCGAGGTAAGAGGTTCTATAAAAACCTTTGATGTACTTGAGTGCAAGAGAAAGAAATATAGTTGTTATCGTACCTCCTTAATGAGCTTGAGATCCGCAACGTAGTCTCGTTCCGACTTGAATAACTCGAAGAGCACAGATTGCCGCTCAACCTCTCGTTTTCCGAGCGCTTCACGCGCCTCAGGAGGCACAAGATGATGCCACTCTTCGTCTTTCTCTGCGAGTTCACCGCGCTGGAACCGCCAGAGACCTTCTTCCGACTGAAGTCTATAAAAGTCTTGGTCACTACTAACAAGATGAAGCCAAGCCAAGCCACGCACGTCATATTAGACAGTTCGCGAGTCAACAAGTTGAGCCTGGAGTCCGTCTACAACCAGGTTTGAGGAGCTCGTTTGTAAAGCTTGGAAAAGAAACCCACCTCATCTGCGGGTAGGTTGACAGAGGGGGAAAAGGGCGAGGTTAGATCACTTCTGCTACTATATTCATCCCCAAGATTTTCGCTATCGGACTTGCTTGATCTGTGGTAATACTCATAAGCAGATTGCTTTTGAGACACAGATCTGTGTACGTGTGCCTCGGGAAGGTCAAGGTTGGGCGGCGCGGGTTCTATGACGCTGCGAGTACGGCTGCGTGGGTGGGAAAGGACGCCGAACCGGGTTGTCGGTTGCCTTGCCCTTGGCGTCGCGTCCCATGGGTTTAGAAGGCCATTTGACGCGGAACCGAAATCAAGCGCATACGACGAATAGATGTCAGCATTTGATGGTGGTTGGTGGGCATCGTGTGGGATAGCGAGATGGGGGAGTGGTCTTTGATTGTGCATAGTTTGGGTGCTAGCTCGGGTGTCTTCTTGTTGCGTGAATCTGTTGCAGTGGACTGCTTGGCTCAAGTGCTTGGTCAGTTGCGCTCACCTTATCTCATCTACGTCACTAGGGGGTTTACGTGTGTTTGCTACTACCATACACTTTATACGACGCTGATCTACTGCGTGTAAGCGGACAGCTCAACCTTCTTGAGCAGACCTTTGAGCGTATTACTGCTTCGATTACAGTTATCCTGCAACCACTTCTCCATCTCAACCCGGATACTTCCCAACTCCTCGCAGATCGGCAGGCTCCTATCTTCCCGAACTCTGCAGGGATTGAGCAGCATGTCAAATAACCTCGTCAGTATATCCGTCTGCCAGTACCGTTTAAATGGTGTGGCGATCTTGTAAACTGGCTCCGAATCCGTAGACTCGGGTGCGTGTATCACTGACGATGCCTCGATGTACTTCCCAAATAACATGCAGTACACGATGCCTGCAAGGCCAAAGTAGTCTGTCTGGTATGTCCAGGGTCTTCCCTCGCGGATCTCAAAGCAATCCCGATCGTCCGTAGGCCAGTCAGCGATGAACTGTTGACTGTGGCATGCTGGGAACAGCGATGTGTCGATGGTTCTTCCGAAGTCAATGACACTGATGCCCCGGTATTTCCATCCACCTTCTCCATTTGGCTGATAAATGCCAGACAACGACGACGCCCCTCCAGGCAGTTCCTCGAGACGGAGCAGACAATTATCGATTTTAAGGTCTCCATGGATAAAGCCCGCAACATGCATTCCCTCCAGGAAGCGCAAAAGCTCGGTAGTGAAGAAAAAGACCAAAAGCTCATCCAGGCAAGCCCCTTGTTGCGAAATTCCTGCCAACCCAGCACGGTTCACTGCATCGAGAAGCGAACCGTGCGGACAGAGCTCCAGGAGCAGATGTGACTCATCGCGGAAAGCGTAGAGCGCGTACGGCGTGACTATCGAGCGCGTCAGGGGAGCAGGGAGTGTTCTATGAATTCGTCGAAGGACGTGGAATTCCCAAAGATTGCAGGGCTTCACAACTTTCAGCGCTACCGAGCAGTTGCTGTCGTCATCTTCATCCTCATCAATATCGAGATCCTCTTCTTCATCTTCGCCACCAGATTTGGCGACTATTCGGGCGGCAAACACAGTGCCGAAGCCACCTTCTCCAAGTTTTCTAGATACCCTGAATGGTTTCCCCCCGAGATTGATCATCATCCCGTCATCATCCGTCACCCCGCCCTTCCCGCTCTTTCTTGCCAGTCGCGCTGCAAATCGCTGCAGTCCATCCAACATTCCTCCATCTTGCGCTCGAAGGTCATGGCAGTCCCCATCTGAAGGGAGAAGAGAAAGGAGAGTTGAAACGATTTGCGGATCAGAAGGGATGCAAGGATTGGGTGGTTTGAAAGCGGACATGACAGCAAGCGAATCCGAAAGGCTGAGTGTCCCCGTGCGTTCCTCGACGGGCTCGAGGTCGCCCGATCCAACATCTTGACGTATGTCGTCATCTTCCTCCTGTTCGCGCACCTCCCGGGCCAGCTGTTCCGCCACTTCAAGAGCATAGCGATCACTCTCCCGTCCTCCACGTTCCTTCAATTCTCCCTCCTCGCTCAGACCATCTCTTACCCGCGCAGTGCTTGTAGGCGTTGGGAGGCCTCTCGTACTAAATTCGAACGTTCGTTCAGTGATAGGTGTCATGACGTTGATTCGGCCAAATCTACCACCCAGTGGGGGGCAATAGTTATCTTCGTCTTCGTCTGCAAAAGCCTCTTCCTGGAGTGCATCTTCGTTCCCGTACACCTGCTCGCCCTGTAGATGTGGATGGTAATCCTCGTCATCGTCGAACTGGCTGTCGCTCGATGATACGACCGCGGCCTCCATTCCGGCTTCTGCATCGCCACCTTCATAAGCGTACCCATCCTCACTCTCGGAAAGGCCACTGCGGCTGCCGCTACTAATGCCTTGTCCATCTTCTGCATCAGGATCTCCGGTAACATCGGGTACGTCAGCTTCGCTCGACTCGTCCGTGGAGGCCTCTTCGATTATGGGCGGGATAGGTATCACGCGTGGTTGCAGCACATTTGATTTCTTCGTTGAAGCTGGCGTCACGACTGACTGCGCATTATCGATAAAGGGTTTGAATGCACCCGTTCCCGCGTTAGCACTGAGGCTCCCAGTAGATGGAGGCTTCGGTGTGAAGATGCTTCCACCACCGGAACCTAAAACTGCGTTCTCGGCCTGACCTTGACCCGGTGGACGGGAAAATACTTTGAAAGGCGTTTTCGAGTCGACGAACGGGACGAAGGACTGAGATGGTGGTTGTGTCTGTCCTTGATTCTCGTCTTTCGCGTCAGGGCTAATTTTTGTTGCAGGGCGAACGAGGGACTCCTTCTGGGACGCAGGTGTTAAAGGCTTTGAAAAGACAGGTAAACCTTGTGGTTCTTCCGAGATAGGTTTAAGTACAGATGGCTTTGATGCGTTGTGAACTGATGGTTTTATAGTAGAGGGATTTACGGAGACGTCTTTGCCTGAAGGAGCACTCGAATCCTTGAGGGAAAGGGCGCGCCGGCTAGCCTCAGGCGTAGGTGCCACGGAGGGTTGTTTAGGTTCGTCAACAAACGGTGTAAACTGGAAACAGCGCAAGCATAGAGAGTGCATATATGCATAAGTAAGGTCTGGCGTAGATCCAAAATAGCATACCTTGAGTGAAGGGGCAGGGTTTTCCTTGCGTGGTACATTTTCATCAACAAATGGCTTGAAGGCTATCAAGGAGAACCCTTAGAATGTGCCCCAAAGATCGATGTCAATCACTTGCCTGGAGTGGCAGGTTTTGCATTTTCGCCTTGCGGTGAGGTACGAGAAGTTTTTGACTTGGGTTCGGGTGCAACTCTACGTCCGGCCATGGGCTCGATTTTCCGTACAGGGGCGTGCTTACTACCTGGCATGGCACGCTTGACCGTTTTGTCCGGAGAGTTGTACATGCCAAAGACGTCCGCCAACGCTTCCTTCGTGTTGATCGTGACGGTGGGTTCACTAGTGTTGACCACATTGATGCCTTTTCGCTTGCCTCCTGCAGCAGTAGCACCCATGTTCTGCGTGCTCCTTGATCCATCATCGTTGAAGTTCACCTTCACAGCACCAGAAGAGGAATCACGGAGCTCCGAAGCGGGGGGAGGGCCCCATTTCTTGCCTAGAAGACCCATAGAGCGGGCACGCACTTCCTGCGCTGAATATTCGACGCCAGAAGGTGTAAACAGCAAAGAGAGGTTGAAACGAAGCTTCTCTGGCCGTCTCCCTGGTGCTGGAGGAGCAAGCATAGGTGCATAGCGACCATGAGCAGGACTAGGGTTATTTGTGGAGCTCGAAGGAACAGCTGACGACGGTTTTGACGAAGAAGAAGGTGCTGGACCGTGATTCTTGAATGGATTCCGCCGGAGAGCATCTACCTCGGAATTCCCACTCGATCGAAAAGATGTCGACTGGTGTTTAGAAGCGGGGCGGGACTGGAAGTCGCGGTATCTTTTCTTGAGCCGTTCGATGGGCCGTGCATTACGAGCTATGCCAGTACGAAATACCTTGTCGGCGTCTGTACGTCTGAGTCGGACGGTTAGTTTACTGTGACGACTGACCAACTCTTGCGGCGCACCGTCCTTCCTTTTCAAGTACCAGAGCGTACTCTTCCCACAACAACCCATAGACACACCCGATATCCTTCTTGACTAAATATGCGTATACGAGAGTGGGTTTTTCGACCATTTTCGCATAGGCGCACCAAAGCTTTAGATATCTCAGATCACCGCTATACCGTGCATCGTCCTTGAATTTCCTGGTCGCCTCCTCAAGTAGTTGGATGTGACCTGAACTAGGATCATTCTCGGGGAAGGTGCGCGATGTCCATTTGATAAAATCGTCGTAGGCGGCGAGGGGATCCTCGTCCTCTTCGAGGGCCTCCGCGATGCTTGCGCGATATTCTGCTCGCTCTTGTTCAAGTTGAGAGGTACGCAGGGCAGGCATTGGATAACCTTGTTGTTGACAGGGAGGCGCCTCGTTCCGTCCAAGTTGGTCTTTCTTTCCAACCACGCGACGCGTTCGGTCACGTGCAGGAAGTATCGATTACATAATCGTACCCACTACGACTCGGACTTGTCGAAAATATTTTCAGCTTACTCCGGACAAAAGCGTACTGTCCCGTCGACTCAGGGAGGACTCTTAGTAACCTGGATCTAGGTCAAAAATGCTTTCCCTTCAGGAGTGAACAGGACTGCAAGGTCAGCTTGTCCTTGCAAGTCAACTTTGCCAAGTTCATGATGCTTTCAGTTTGAAAGAGTTGCAGTCCAGGACAGATAGGCAACCTTGTATACAACACTTTAGCAAGATCATTTGGATAGACAAGGGGATTGTGTAACCACCCTGACAGTAATAAGTGTATTGGCAAGGTGTTCCTCTCAAGAAGCCAGGGTGACATTTTCAACTAGGATGGCAGCATATAATTACCATAGTAAAAATCATGTAGCACAACAACATAAAATTCTTGGTTGAATCCTAATTCTGTTTACCGACCCCTAGCAGAGTGCCAAATGACACTTGGTAGAGAAACGACAAAGAGAAAGTGGATCCCCCGACGACACAAGCCGGTAGTGCAGTAGCAAGGTCATCACACCCTCGGAGTTGCAAGCAGAGCTCGCGAGGGAACAAGGGCGGCAAAAATTTGATAACCAAAGAATGAGGGCGGTGCCCTCATAATAGTGGTTAAACTATTAAGAACAGATACTACACTTGATCTAAGCCAAAAGGCCAGAGTGGTAAAGATTCACCATGTTGCGCCCAGGTTTATATACCTTTTGCTATCTGCGCACAGACCATGCCCGATTATGACCAGCGCGGAGTTTGAATTCAGAGCGGTTGGCGCTTTGCTCAGGATATTCCGTGAACTGTATCCAAAGCGATATATGCCAGAGTATCGTAGTTACTGTACTACTAGTAAAAAGACCCTGGATGTGCCTTCCCGTCACATACAACAAAGACTGCCGCGATCGCCCTCGAGCTCACAACAACAACAGTACGATGAGGAAAAAAAGTGAAAGAATGATGCAGCAAGGTCATGTTCATGCGTGACCTACACCCCCCATCGGTGGCGGGGCTGGGCCTGCCTCGTATGCGTGGGGAGGCCCGTTCGGGCCACCCGGTGGCATCATTATAGGGTACGGAACGGCGTGTTGTACTACAAGACCGTTTCAATCACCAAGGTCAATCAAGCTGAAACAAAAGAGACAAACGTTGTGGGCTCTGGTGGTAGTATGGGTGTGCGTGCATGGGAGTGGGTGTTGGTGGCATGGAAGGACGGGGACCTGCGCCATTTGGCGGAGGGGGATACGTGCCAGGTGGTGGTGGCATGTATTGTGGCGCTAGAGTAACAAAGCGGTCAACGACAAGTTCACATGTAAAACACATCGCAAAACGCACGTGGCATTTGTGGCATCGGCGACGCAGCGTACATAGCTGGCCAACAGGTTAGTCATCACTTAGCAGGAGATCGACAACTACTCACGTTGCGCGTTTGGCGGCATCCCCGGGGGGTAGGGCATCGGCTGCATGAAGGGTGCCGATACGAAGGCACCAGGTGGTGGGGGTGCCATACCAGGCATAATAGGCTGGGACTAAGAGTTGACGGCCATGATAGCATTAAAGATTGTAGCTTCTCACCTGTCCGTGGTAGTAAGGAACGTAAATAAAACGCTGTTCGCCTTCTTCATACGGGTGATGGGTGACGGGTGGTGGACCGGGAGGTGCCATGTGAGCAGGTTGTTGAGGTGGTTGGTGAGGCAGGGGAGGGAACATGTTTGCGTATCGTTTGCCACTATACGGCCACATCGCGGCTAAAGCCACATAAAAAAAAAGTACAGAGATGAATGAAACGTGTCGTACTGATATTGCTGGCTTCAGCAACCTTGTTGTGTTTGAAAGGATTGAAGTCATCCTTGATATGGACAGCGGCCTTCTTGACAATTTTCGTGCCAAAGAAGGGGTTGGGAACGGGAGGGCTCTACACTACATTAAGCAATGCACGATCACCAAGTCGGCAGACTCACCGAATCGGCTGGCTTGACATGTGGTGACGCTGAAGCAGACGCAGAGGTAGTGCTGGGAATAGGTGACGTAGGACCCTGTACAGGCAGGCAAGAAATATTTCAACGTCAGTATTATCATGAGGATAATCAATGCATTCGTCATTACAGGGGTGAAGGCATTTGCTTTTGGATTCGGTCGGAAGGATGACGCGTTCGCGTTTAGCCTGTTTGTTGATGTCGGCGAAGTCGGCACAGTAGTAGTCGACGAGCTTCCATTTGCCTGTGGGCTGGGCGACTTCGTCTTACTCCCTTTGAAAGGGGGTATGGGTTGAATGTACATGCTGATCGTTGGTTTACCGTTTGTCTTGCCAGGCTCGGATGGTTTGGCAGCTACTTTGGAAGTGGACGCTGATGAAGTCGGCGCGGGTAACTTGGTTGAGGCGGCAGCAACCGAGATAGGTTTCCTCGTCACATCGGGTGCAACTTTGGCAGAGACAGGTATTTGCGGAACGCGCGAAACACTCGGAGATGGGTTGAGTGATCCTACAGGACCGATGCTTCGAGCTGTTGTTGAGGCTGCATCTTGAGAGGCTCTTTCCCGAATCTGTCGCTGCTTTTCTTCATCTTTGGCCAGAATTGGTACCAGATCATCAGGAATGGGTTTGTTAAGCTACGTGATGTGTAAATTACAGGCAATAATCGGGGAGAATAGCATGAATCACCGACCTTGAAAGTCTGCGAGAACTTGAGTAGCTCAGCTTTGCGCTTGTCCATCTCACTTTTGACTAGGGCCTGCTTCTTTTGGGTCAGGCGCTGCCGTTCATTAGTCACGAAGTCGCGGAACGCTGGGAGAGGATCGGCCGGCGGCTACCAAGATGCCAATAGAAGAGGTAGTGATCGATAAGAAGATTGATCGAATGCTCAATGCCCTAGGGGCGCGTGCAGCTACGTACCTTGTTCACTGATTGCGTCGACGGCGTTGGAGAGGTTGATTTAGTCGCCGGAGGCACTTCTTTCGAAGCTACCATCGTTCCGTCGGGGCCGTTGACGGAAACCTTGGGAACATCAGATTTCGGCGGCGGGCTGCCGATAGCTGAAGCTGTGGTAGAGCTAGACTGTTGCTGTTGTTGCTGTTTGCGTGCACCAGGAGGAATATACGCATTTGAACCGCGAACAACCGCACCATACCTACATTGTGCGGTAAGGACATGCAAGTCAGATGGAAATAGAAGGGTGCACTTGTCTTCCTCGTTCGCGCCACTGTCATCGACGTTCATGGTTCTCTCTTCCGCTATATGTGGATTGTTGGTCGTACTCTGCTAAATTCATCAGTATGTCTCCTTACACATGACAAAGTACGCTTGGAGCCAGATGACATACCCCCATGATCTCACTAGCAATGCGCTGTGCCTTTCTTTCTTTTTCTTTAAAGTCTGCTGCAGACCTATCAAGTTTGGTCGTGTAGACCTCCTCATCAACAAAACACGTCGTGACACCAAACATCTGTTCGTTGGCGGCGAACTGGTCCCACGAGGTATTGTTGACTGCCCCGGGACCGAAAGTGATTTCATCTCCGACCCCGTCGTGATGGGTTGTGGGTACACCAGGTGACGCCGGTGAGTCTGAGGATTGCCACGCCTGCAACTCGCGCTCACGCGAAGCCTTGCTCTTGCTAATATCAGTATCCGTCCGAAATGCTATTGCAAAAAAATTACGGGATCAGTACCAACAGCAAGATAGGACCAGAGGAGGGCACCATGTCGGAATGATAGAGTTTATGTTCAGAGACTCACTATCACCATTGGGTACTTTAGCATCGGCTGGCCCGGACTGCCAAGACTCGATATTGACGGAGGCAACGAAAAAGTTGTCTTTAAGAGGAGTGCCGGGCTTGGAGATCTCTTTGACGTCTTTGAGAGTCAGACCAGCGGTGTCACCCTCTGGACTAGTGGACGAAATGACACCTTCGTAACGCTGGCCGGTTTTTGTGAGCAAGGTGATGGTTGTACCCTAGTGTGGGATGCAAGATGTAGGGTTCGTGACACGGGATGGAATCGGATATGTAAACGCACAGTCAGACCAGCTAGCGCCTGGAGGATACGATCCTGAGGTACATCTTGCGAGCGAGTACCGTTGGCGTGGGTGGACAGAGGGGGGAAACTCCCCTGAGCGGGAGGGGGAGGGCCATTGGGAAGGCGGGAGGTGGTGTTGGCAGGAGGGAACGTGGGGGAAGCCCTTGCACCTGACCATGCTGGACGACTGGATCGGGCAAGGGAAATGAGTGACAAGGGGGGGACATATATGTGGCGAGGAGGTGGATGGAGACATACCGGGTAGCGGGGTCTGCCATACCCTTCCTGGTCTGCTTTGAACGGCTTGCCATTGCGAAGATGGTAAAAGTAAAGAAAAATCAAGGAGAGAAGATAAGAGGGAGAAGCAGCAAAAGACAGCAGAAATGAGGAGATAGCAAGTGCGACGCGACGAAAGACCGCTTAGAGGAACTGACTCGCGGTTTCAATGGCCTGGAGGGAAAAGAAAAAGAAAAAAAAGCCCTGGCAAGCTGACGAGGAGAAGAAGAGAAACAATTTTATGTTTCGTGTGGGCGGTTGACTGGGGGGAGTCAGGTCGAAAAGTCGCTCACTAACGAAGGCCTCGAAGCCCAATACAACTCGCGGGAACTCGACGACACCGCTTCAACTCATGGACCCCCAAAACCACCCCTCCATCGCCCTCAGAGCGTTGCCAACGCGCGCGATGATGGCGAAGCACATGCGCACAGACGTAACTGCCTCAACTAAACTTTACCACCGGGGGGATCGCTCGTCCTCATCGTCGTCCCGGACGAATCCACGCCACCTCGGAGTTTGAATGTGGTCAACGGGGTCCTTGTCTGCTTCCATACAGCGTTTGCACTCTTTGCAACGCCTCCACGGCAAACGGTCAAACGGACATCCGCACGAGACCTTTATTTGCCCCGGTGAAAACTGTGCTCTGGAACATGACAGCGGATGCTTCCTCGCAGCCAACGGTTCCGACAAGGACCGGTGCTGCCAGACTTCCCTTGTTTTACTCCAAACATTCCTAATGGGACATGTACGCGGCACACCACATGTGGGCCCCCTTGCCATGCATCGTCCCATGTCAGCCAGATGCGTAACATGCCTGCTCTTTGGGATCCGTGGTATCCCGATTTTCAAAAGCAGCAACTGGGCTCCGTCTTTCCCCCATGGCCTCCCTCGGAAATCTTCAATCGGGTGGACGTGCATAAGGCTTATCTGTTAACAGATTGACCTTCATCTTGAACTGGAGAGGACAGGAACAGGAACAGGTTATTGATTTACCCATCACGAGCACCGATTCGCGTCGTAGACCGGAACCAACCTCTTGTCATCTATGATGACATACCTCATATAGCTGGGCACCTTAAAAGCTCGGTATTACTTCTCTATTTTCCCCTCATTCTTTCCGCCCGCCATGTCCTACCCAACAATTCGCCTGCACGACATTGCCCCCAGATCACGATACATGACTTCTTGGGAAAAGTTCAAGCACACCAAAATACATTTGTTCACTGAAATGGTTGCGGAAATGGTATCACATTTTTGTAATATTCCCACTTAAATGCAACTGACAACTTGGATACGTTTAGATTGGGGCATTTTTATACGTTTACGCGGGTTGGTCGAACTTCTTTGTTTCAAGGAATGTGGCGTTCGTAACAAGTCGTTTTCCACAGGCGTCGGATCCACGGCTGCTTTGATTGTCGGGAATCTCACCTCTCAACCAATTGGCTGTCAGTCTACGTCTTGATAGTGTCCGAGGTTCGGTCCTAACCTTGCTGTCTAGCTCTCTTCACCGTTGGCGTTGCGTATGCCATCGGAATCGTGCTTGCAATCACAATTTGTGCGGCGACTTCTGGCGGTCACTTCAATCCTAGCGTCACCATTTCATTCGTCGTATACAGAGGGTTTCCCGCCAAAAAAGCTGTCATGTACGTTCTTCTCGCACGGTCTTTTACACAAAGCGCTGCACATCGGGCAATACTAATATCGAACGTAGGTACATATTAGCACAGATATTTGGCGCTTATTTGGCGTGCCTTTTCATATATGTGCAGTGGAAAGACTTGCTTGTGGTATGTTCTTGTTCCTTTTCAATCCGCCCTTCAGAGAGAAAACGATTCATCCATCCTAGGTCGCGGAGGGCATTCTTGTTGAAAAAGGCCTCTATGACGCAGCGATGTTCACCCCTGAAGGCCCGGCAGGCATATTTGCGCTCTATGTATTGCCCGGGACGAACTTACGTCGAGTTCTCCTTAATGAGTTTATGACCGTGAGCGTTTCATGTACTTCGCCCAGCAGTCAATTTGACATTGTATGCAAGGACCTTTTGCTTGGCCTTGCCATAAGCGCATGTCTTGATCCGACCAACCACATGATACCACCCGCAGCAGCGCCTTGGGTTATTGGCTTCACATAGTGAGGACCCTTGTAATCTATTTTTCGCCTCATTATCTGACCTATATCACAAGTGCCATGGCCATCTGGGGATTTTCCCCAACTGCGAGTACGTGCCTTGCCTATAATTGTCTTTATTTGTTTATCATCATGACATCTGCTTCCAGTTGCTGCAAACACAGCGCGTGACGTCGGCGGACGTATGATGGCGATGACAATTTGGGGTCGTCAAGCTGCGGGCGGCCCATACGCCGCAATAGCCGCACTCACGAATATCCCAGCCACGGTCCTCGCGTTCTTCGTCTATGATACCTTTCTCAGCTCGTCCTCCCGAAGTATGTCCTTTCAGTTCTCACCGAGAGGTGCAAAGCACGAGGCTGATGGGAATCCGCATCGTGACAGTCTTAACCCCACAACACGTTGCATTCCTCACAGCACATAAGCTCTACCACGAGGACAATGGACTTGTCCCAACAGGCTTTCTCTCGGCACCTAAATCCCACGACGATACAACCTCTTTGAGGTCAATCGACGAGAAGCCCACCGGCAGTGCCACGATTGAATCTGTTGCCAGAAACGTCTAGTCCCCAGCTTGAAAGATGATAATGGGGGAAATCTGATGGCTCGTGGCGGAAAGCGTTTCTTAGATCTCTTTGGAAATGGCAATTGGTGAATAACGTGCGAACGGCCATGCCACGGACCGCATGGATTTTATTGTCTATGGTGTACAGTACATCCCTTTCTTGTTTCAGGGCATAAGATGCTGTTGTATTATCCCCTGACTGTCCACATCAAAGCTTAAAGACCCCAAGTTACAACCGTGGTAATTTGCTAGTTCGATCCGCATCGTCACGGTAAATTCTAAGGAGCGCGTGCATGGAAGGTGGTCTTACAATTTCCCAGTGTTACCTGCGGAATATAACAAGGTAGTGTTCCAAGTTCTCCACGCCCTCAGCAACGTGGAACTTCGTTTTGATCTTCCCGTCCGCGAGGCCGACAGCTACATCAACGATTGTTCTGGGAAACTGCAAAGCATGGTCAAAACCACGCAAGGTAAGTCGCACGAAATGGGGGACAACAAAAGGAACGCTCGTGATAAAGTCTTCAATCTTGACACGCATTACGATGTGGCTCGAGTCGCCATAACGCGTTGATGCATTTATACGACGAAAAAGTGCACTCCAAGCAAGGTGAACATACTAACCTACTGTAGGAAGAAATCGCCCCTGGATTATTACAGTTAGTGAACCCAATCTTTACGCATAGAATCCACACGAACCGCACAATACAACCCTCGTACCCTTGTTCGATTGATTCAACGCCATATCCAAGCTTGAAATATCTCCATCGACATTTTCAGAGAAGACGTCGAGGTACCCAACCGCGTTCTTGAAATCCTCTTGGAATGTGTTATGCTTATAGTTCAACACCACGCCAACCCCTAGCTTGTCCTTAAGCCAGGCACATTTCTCATCACTGCCGGCGAAGCGCCATGACCAGCACGTTTACCGAGTTGACGGACGGACGATCCGGCTGCACCCCGCGGCACCGGAAAGTGCTTCACGGGTTTCCAGTTCCCCAACGTCACGGAGACCCTGCAATGACCATTACGAAATTACGAACGACCATATGAAAGAACGATAGTTGGCCACCGCTGTCGGCGTACGACTCACAAAGTAGGCAGTCAAACCTAACGTTAGGGAATTAAAGGCGAATGAAGCATGTTATTGACAAATAGGTCATACCGGGCGGTTTAAAAAAATCCAGTTCGGTGGTTCCTGTAGGTGCGCCTAGGTTTGAATGAAAGAGATAAAATTCACGCCGGATGAGCCGGATACCTTGTCACCTCACGATCTGAACAGGGGGAATGTAGCTACGTTTATCCCTCACATAGCGGGGTCGAGGGAGAGATACGTCACTTGAACAATGACAGTCTGTAATTCGAAGGTGTCAGGGAGGATGTCTGTTTCAGGGCGTTCACGGAGAACGATGCGAGTGAATGAGCCGGACGACATGAAGTGAGATACCAGTCTCGTTTGTAGAGAAAATCATCAGTAGAACTTGCTAGAGTGCATTGGAGGGTTTATCTTGATGAACTGTCTTGCATATCCTGGCCGCCAGTGTGTCTCAAACCCGTGCCAAGAGTCAAGACCACATCGTACCTACCATGTACGGTTTTTCATGCATATGAGGCTAGTGGTGCACCCAGAGGCTCCATTAGTGTCCTGTTCAGGTTAGTGTATACTTACGCCCTGACTCAAAGTACGACGTTCAAACTCAAAATACCTGACACGTTTGCTAAATTCGACTTGATTGGATTCCTACGATTGGGATGAGAATTTCCGAAACAAAATCGATTGAAACAACTTGAAGGTGACAAAATCGCCGATCCGGAGTTCCGGGGAGGTTGAATACAGGTGGCCAGAGGAATCAATGGAACACGAAAGCCTCCGATAGAAAGCAGTGACCAACCTGATAACTCGGATAGCGCTCGGGGAACAGCAGAGTTTGAATTGCGCGTGAAAGACCACCACCACCTCCTTATATCGAAGGAACTGCTAATGAATGACCATTCGAGTTCATAGTACCGGCGGTGATGGAATCAACCCGTCTAATCGTCTGCTTCAAAGATATCAATGTATGGATTTTGGTAACTCGGGTCGGGAAATGTTGCTTAAATCTCGCTAAAAACGGTAAATATAGGTACTGCAGTGGACAGCATGGACTTCATAGTCTTGTGTGTAGAGTACATCTTTGTCTTGTTTAGGCATGATGAGACAAGGGGTCGCCGAGGTTTTGGTGTGTAATCGAGTTACAACTTTGGTAGTTGAGTGTTGTCGGAGACTCGGACAACCCTGTTCGATCCGCATCGTAAATTCTAATGCAAGGAGCGCGAGGAAGGCAGGTGGTCTTACAATTTCCCAGTGTTACCTCCAGAATATAACAGGGGCAGTGCCTTTGGTGCGTTCTCTAGCCCTTCAACGACATGAAACTTTCGCTTGATCGTCCCGTCCGCGAGGCCGACCGCTAAATCAGCGATTGCTCTGGGGAACTGTGAAGCATAGTCAATACTATGCAAGGTAAGTTGCACGAAATCGGAGACAATGAAAGGAATGTACACGACAAAGCCTTCAATCTTGGCACGCATTACGATAAGATTCGCGTAGTTCTCAAGGCCACGAGGCGTTGATGCATCTGGACGACGAATAAGTGCACACCCCCAATCAAGAACAAGCTCAACGCACTGTAGGAAGAGATCGCCCCTGAAATGATAGTCAGCAGACCTGCAATTTGCACGTAGAAAACAGCGCGAACCACTCAACACTATCCTCGCACCCTTGCTCAATCGCTTCAACGCCAGATCCAGGATTTCTCCACCGACATTATCAAAGAAGACATCGAAGTACCCGACGGCGTTCTTGAAATTCTCTTGGAACATCTTATGCTTATAGTTCAATGCCACGTCAACGCCTAGCTCTCTCTTGAGCCAGGTACATTTCTCATCACTGCCAGCGAGTGCCACGACTCTGGCGCCGGCGCGTTTACCGAGTTGACAAACGAGTGATCCGACTGCACCCGCGGCACCGGAAACCAAGAGTGTTTCACGGGCTTTCAGCTTCCCAATGTCATAGAGACCCTGGAGTAACCATTGCGAATGACCATCTGAAAGAATGATGGTTGAGCACCACTCACAAAGTAGGCAGTTAAACCTAATGTTAGGAAATCAAAGGCGAACGAAACACGTTATTAACAAATAGGCCATACCGGGCACACCGAGGGTGTTTAAAAAGTCGAGTTCGGTGGTTCCTGGCAGGGGACTTGAATGTGTCAGCCACAAGGTTTTGGGTGAGAATCTCTGGGTGTACGTTATCTTTTCGAGCTCTGCGTCCTTTAAAACGGCAAATTCAGCCCAGCCTGAATGCGGGTGTGTCTGTGTTAGGGACTCTGGATGGAAGAGACAATATACATACCGGGTGAGCCGGATACCACGTCACCTTTGGTGAAAATACTTCCCTCTCCGGCCTCCACGACGATACCTATTCCCAAAGAGCGCATCACCTCACCGATCTGAACAGGGGCGATGTAGGTACGTGTGGGCCTCAGCCAAGCTCGCATGGCGGGGTCGAGGGAGAGATATGTCACTCGAACAATAACCTCTCCCGGCCCTGCTTTCAGGACATCCTTTGAAACAGTCTGTAATTCGAAGGTGTCATGGAGGATGTCTGTTTGAGGGCGTTCACGGAGAACGATGCGAGTGAATGAGTTGGACGACATGTAGTGGTAGTAGAGAGATAACTTGCCCAAATACAGCTGCCTTTATGAATGTTTTGGCAAACTCTTTTGCACATAAAATCAATCAGATGATACCGGTAATGACGAGATGTTCCTGACGTCACACTCATGCCAGGTTGTAGCGTGGAAGAATCAAGATATCATATGTTGCTAAGCAATGAGCTACCGAACAACACTAAGAAGACAACAGTACAGATGCAATAGATACAGGCAAAGCATTGACTAATCGTATGCTTGCATTCCAAATTGACAATCGAGAAACATGCAAGTCAGACCGGTTCGTTGAATGGGAATCTGGGCCGAGTCGCGATCATGACCGACGTATCATTGGAGCGGGTAATAAGCCCATCAAACCAAAAATGAGGGCATATAATCCCGAGGCTGCATGCAGAATCGGCGGATGTTTCAAGGCATAACACAATAGAAATTACCTCCGATGGTACCCTTCAAGTACCCTAGACTCGACCATTTCCCGAGCGTGATCGAAAGCAGTGACCAACCAGCGACAATAGCAGCCGTCAGAGTCGGGATTGCGCGTGAAAGTACACCAGACTGCCTCCACGAACGATACTTGAAGAGAGTATTAGGAAACGACAGGGCAGGTGACTGGGAGGACTCACATCGGGTTCAACACCTCGGAGCCAGTGTACGAGCAAGATATAGAGGAAGAGGAGGACTACAATCACACCAAGACATGATGCAAGAAGTGCGACCGTTCTGTTCCAGGTTAGTTGGAGCAGATCTGTACGAGCGCATGACCTACCTCGACCAGGCACCTGGGCTAGCGGTGGAAAGCAAGCCGAAGAGGATCCGAGGCGTGTTAAGGAAAAATGTGATGGCAGCACCGGGGATGATAAACTTGAGCTGACGGTGTGTGTGTGTGGAGATTGCATGGAGACGTGGACTAGCCATGATTGTGGTGGATGGAGATTCGGCACATAAGTTAGCCTTGTGACCGACTCGGGCTCAGACCATATGTAACCGCTCCCGAATCGATCAAAGTCTTGTTCTCGATGTCTCTGATCCCGGTCGACTGGGCCATTTGTTCACGGTCTCAAGGATATTTATGTAGAACGAGTCAGACTGGTATGATAATCGCAGACAGAAAAGGTTACAAGTATCAACTGGCTTCCTCTGTCCCAAGTACTACGACAAGACATCCAAATTAAATTTAGTCGATGGCTCGAGGAAAACCCGCCAAATCTCTAGTAGTCAAGGTTCCCCGACACGGTGCTCAGCGTATAGGTCTCAAGTTCAGCCTGTCAGTCGAAAGTCTTGTTCGGAAAGAATACCCGGCCAAGTCGGCCAAGCAACGGCCTCGCGTACGCTACCAACACAACAACGATCCGCCAACCGGCACTCTAGCACAATCAATCGTCAGTCCATCTTCGTAGCATGTAAGATACGGAACTAATCAGTGACTATAGGAAGCCGCTTCGGAATGGAATTCACTGTTGGCCAGCGCTCGTGCGCAAAGAGGACCACAGTGGGACGCAGGGACCCAGCAGTCAGTAGAATCACCACAGCTCCACCTTACGCACGCATCTGACGTTTGACAGATTCCACGTCGACTTTGCGTCAACTCTTTACTATGACCCTACCCCACTTCTTGAAGTATTGAAACAGCAACGTCCTCAGGAGGAGGACCACGTCCAACCTCCCATGCAGCCGGGTCCCATGCAGCCTCCAGATTTCCGTCACGAGTCTCCTCGCATCACCAGAAACCCTTCTGCCTCTGCTATTCAACCCAACTATCCCTACGGGTCTCCCCGTCACCCACAACATCAATCCACAACATTCAATCCAATTCCTCCGGGTCATTTCTATGCTGACCCTCGCACAGTTGGCGGAATGGGCAATATCTCCCCAGACATTCGAAGACGCACCGGCAGAGTTGGACCGGATGAGGGATTCATTACACTTCATGGCCCGTAAAAAGTGTACAAGTGATGAGTATCATGTATTTCTGCAATGTTGCTACATTATGTGTGAGATTCAAAAACATTTCGTTCGAGGCTACACAACTATCGCAAAGCTCCTATACGGTCCTCCCTCGCTATACCCTTCATGGTGTCGGTTTTGCAACTGAGGAGATCCGTGGCCTTTTTTTCTTAGCGCGTTGAGACCCCTCGCCATCTGTTAGGCGTGACCGGAGGCGTTTCCCCAGATTCGAAATCTTAGGCTTGCGCGGAGACTCTTTCTCTCCCGGTTTCTGAACGAGGCCTGCATCCTGTGGGGACCCCTCTTCAGGTTCTGAGGCATCATCGGTCTCCCCTGAACTTGAGCGCCGAGCTTCCTCTGTCCCTTGCTCGCCTGCTCGTTCACTAGAAACTATTTTACTGGCCTCCTCTACTGCTGCAGCCAGCTCCGCCTCTGACGGTGGGCGACATTTTGCCCTGCGTGGTTCCTTCATGGCATCAGCTACCGGCATCATTAATAGTCGATAACCTGGACAGCCGGGCGCACAATTGCGGTGCTTCTTCGCTGAAAGGGCATGGCGCGGTAGAGAGGCCTGCTTACGCTGCCATAGAAAGGATTGAGATTCATTTCGACAAGGACGCGAGTTGCACGTATGGATGCAGAGTTCGAAGTCGGTTGGATTGATGCTCAGAGGTTTGTTGTTTATCTGTGGTGCAGGGCTCACAGAAATAGACGAGCTAGCGGGAGTCTGCTGTAGGGAAGAAAACTATTAGTTTCCTTACGGGTAAGGGACAAAAGATGTAAGAAATTACGTTTGGTTGATCGTCCCGGGGTCCATTATTTTCCAAAGACGGCTTCCTAATCGACTTGTTCGACTCAATGAGACGTTCTGAACGATTAGATTGCCAAGGGACACTCACACGATACGGGATTTTCAGTACAATCAACTCACTGCGTTTATTGGTGCTTGTATCTGCGCACGGCTACAAAATTATGAGTAAGTGATATTACTTCAAGCTACAAGTGATTAGCTATTACCGTCGGAGACTCTGTCGAGATTGATGGTTCTGGTGCAGCTTGTTTTTGCCCTGAGTCGAAAGAAGCAAGTTGCTCGGGTGATAATTGAGCTCGGAGGAGTGAGACTGTGGCCTCAAGATCGTGAACTCGTTTCAGAGACTCTTGATAGGCTGTACGTTGGTGCTCCACAGCTGCCTAGCAAGCAAGGATATAGGTAACGCAGCATATCTCAGAAAATGCGGAGCACAAACCGTCTGATCTGCCAGTGCACTAGTCAGCCTTTGAACCTCCTTCTCCGTGTCCAAAAGGACTTGGCTCTCTTCTGCAGCCTTAACCTGTGCGCTGAGTTCCGTCTCCCGTAGTTCCAATTCAGATACACGGTCCCGCGCTACCTGAGCGTCCCGTTTCCAATCGTTTCCATATCTCTGCCATTGCTGCACCAGCTGCCTGAGCCGACTAATCTCCAGGTTCGCGAGTGTGAGTTTTTCGATTGTCCCCTCGAGCTCAGTTTTAGATCGATCAGGTTGCGCTGAGGTATCGTCGGATGTAGGCTCTGGGGAAGGTTTGTTGCTGGTATCTGCCTTGGCGGAGGCGAGGGCGGCCCGAAGTTGTTCGCTCTGAGACTCCAACGATCGTTGAACACGGTGTAATTCCTCCTAGAAGATTTGTTCAGTGGGTACATCAGACGATCGATACGACTCGTAAAAATGCACCTCAGCTGCTTCATGCTTCCTCTGGGATTCCTCCAACTCTGCTTCCCTTACCTGGAGTTCGGCAGCGAGAGCATGACATCTCTCGCGAAGATCCTCTACCACCGAAGATACCTGATCTTGCTCCGTTTCAAGTATCCCGTTCAGGTTATCAGCTTCCCCAGTCTCGTGTCCCTCCGCATCAAGGTTCTGTTCGACCTCTCCCTCCGAGTCAACCAAATCCGTAGGATGGATATCTAGTCGTGCACGGAATTTCGCAAAGGATGCCATGAGAGCGTCGCATCCCGTCGCCAACGTCTTCCGTTCGTCAGCCCACTTTGCGAAGGAGTGTGTGAGCTGATGGCGTAAGTCGGCGACTACGTGCTCGAGCTCGAGGTTCTTCTGCAAGAGGTCGTTGAGGTGTGGTCTGAGCTTAGTCGGCGGGGCCATGGCGAGTTCTGGAAGGAAATAGTGGGTGCTAATGTAGTTGGAGTCTTTCGGGCTACCTTCGAGTCCACCCTCTACCTCTGGATATAATGTCAAGTCTAAGTCGTTGATATTCTCCACGCTAAACGTTGAACCCTCAAGGACATTTCACACGAGAATCAATCTGCTACACATCATTTGCTTAGCCTTACACATCAATTCCGTACAAAGTTGCATTTCGGACGCCAGTGGCAGAGCTGAGTGTTCTTGGACTCTGAAAGACATCCACTCGGGGCAATACAAAAGAGTCAAGCTTACGGGGCCGCTTGGTTTATCCAGCTCTCGCTACAAATTTTCGGCGTTCATCTATATTTAAATGGGTCGAACGCAGTTCACCTAATCTCCAGGTCAGGTGGGGTGAAAGTTGCTATCAATAGCCTGAGGGCGGTGAGAAATTGTTCGACGAACACATAAAACGGAGCCCCGATGGCGGTATGCATGATAGGTGACCTCGATCTTCCTTGAACTGCACTCCTTATCGATATCATCAGCCAACGATGTCGTCCACTAAGAAAGTTCCTTATGGTGAGTTGACTGGATCAGTATTGTGTTGGGATACATTAACACCTGGTGAACTCTATCAGTGAGGCTCGGAAATTCAGGCTTGAAGGTCTCAAAGATCATCCTTGGGACCATGCAATACGGCAATAAGGGGTGGCAGGAGTGGGTCTTGGGCGAGGAGGAAGCTGTTGAGCACATAAAGGCAGCGTAAGTATCATGATCAACATACTACTGTGTCGATTTCGACCTTGGAGATGCACAGATACGAAGCCGGAATCCAGACGTTTGATACCGCTGATGTGAGTTTATATTTTTATGTTCCGTTTCATTGATCCGAATTGTTCTAGACCTACTCGAATGGGTACTCAGAAGTCATTCTCGGAAGGGCGATCAAAAGACTCAACCTGCCTCGTGACGAAATTGTTGTGATGACAAAGGTCGGTTTCATCTGCTAATCCAATAAAACGGTAATACGAGCTTCTGAAGGTTTACAACGTCGTCGGCCGCGAGTATAGCATTAATCAGATCGGTGGCCGAAAGGATCCTGATCAGAACGGTTACGTGAACCAACATGGATTGAGTCGCAAACATATATTCGCGAGTGTGAAGAAGAGTTTAGAACGACTGCAGCTTGATTACATAGACCTCCTTCAATGTGAGTATCTAGCGTGTGCGAAAGTTGGTACTCGTTAATAATTCTCCAGGCCATAGATTTGACAAGGAGACGCCAATTGAGGAGACCGTAAGTTCGTCATATGTTCAGAACCCGATATTAATTTCAACTTAAATTGATTTAGATGCAAGCCCTTCATGATGTCGTCAAAGCTGGTTACGTCCGCTACATTGGGATGAGTTCTTGCTGGGCGTATCAATGTCAGTCATTCACCGCGTAATGTGTGCTTGCATTCACACTTGCATTCACAGTCCAAGCCATGCAAAGTGAGGAGAGATGTGTATGATTTCAGAAAAGTCGCTCATAGGCTTCGAAAAGACTATGCAATCACGAACAAGCTTACACCGTTCATCTCGATGCAGAACCATTACAGTCTACTGTACCGTGAAGAAGAGCGGGAAATGTTCCCTACACTCAAAATGTTCGGTGTCGGTTCGATCCCCTGGTCTCCTCTCGCTCGTGGCGCGCTCACAAGACCTCTCGGCCAACAAACCAACCGCGGCCAAAATGACTGGTAATGACATGTCCTCCAGGCCACGAGATATTAATTCCCATACGTACTAGGTTCATTGGCAACTATGGGACTGCTTCGTCATATGAAATGATTGTCAAGCGGTGTGTTCTTTGTTAACCTCCATAAATTACCGTATGCTCACCTGTATGCCCAGAGTGGAAGAAGTAGCAACAAGGAAGTGTGTGAGCATGGCACAAGTTGCGCTTGCGTGGATCCTCACCAAGGACGGTTAGTCGCATCCCGTACATGTCTTGTTCGACTGGTTCACTGTCTGGTGCTCTGTAGGCGTTACCGCTCCCATTGTCGGTACTACCAGTCTCGCTAATCTTCGTGACATCATTGGTACGTTTTACGCTTGTCCAGAGTTGCGAGTTTGATGATCTGATGGTCGATGGAAGCGGGCATCGACGTGGAATTGTCTGCAGAAGAAATTCAATATTTGGAGGAGCCATATAAACCAATGCCGGTACTGGGACATACATAGGCAAACGAAGATGAGGCTCGGTACAAAGGCACAGTACACGATCTTTGTACAATATTGGATTTCCATCAGCTTTTTTTTACCCCATGGAGACTTGGAGAATGGAGTTGAACGTCGAACGTTATATACGCTTCAATGCAGCTACGTTAGTCTTTTATAAGATCCCAATCACAGAAGATCTTTACTCGGCTGTTCGAGCAACCTGAAACGCCTATCCCGTAAGCCAAACTTCTATTGGCCGTTATTTGCTGGTACCGCCGAACTTCTACAAGTTTCTCGACACAGTGGAGGGGTCCATCCCTAAGGACTTCTCCTTGCACGTTTCATACTGGCTTTACCGGGCGCCGTCTTGCAATTTGCAGTCCCCTCTCGTCTTGCAATCCGATGGCATGCACGACCCTTGCAACTCCTGCCATATGGTCTGTTTTTTCCATCGTGCCGTTTGCAAAACACTGTTCATAATGTCTTGTCCCTTTTGTTTCGTGTCAAATCTGCCGTCCTCGCCTATCTTGCAATCGAATCCCCTGCGTCACTTCGCCTTGCGTCCAATCCGTTATCCTCGCCCATCTTGCAATGTGCCATCCCTGCCAATCTTGCAACCCCCCGCGCCACTTCGCCTCGCGTCCAATCATGTCAAGACAGTCAGAGCGCTCGAATAGATCTGTCGTGTTGTAGTACCAATAACTGTATCCTTTGTTACCCACCAGTAAAGCTAGTGACTCAGCTTAGTGTGCTTGTCATACAGTCTAGTGGATGTGCGAAACCGACTTGAAGGCTGTGACGAGATTTTGCAATGCGCCGCGCGACTTGCAAAAACAGCATCCCTCCGCTCGCCTTGCAATATCAGGACATCCTGTAAGGCAAGTGGAAGGTTGTACATCTTGAGACTCGGCCAATGAATTGCAGGGTGCATACTATCTCTTGCAATACGGTAGGATTCGGGCATCTTGCAAAATGAAGGAATGCATCATTACATAATTGAGTACCCTCGTGCAGTGACGAGGTTCTAGTCGACCACCTAACTGTACAAAAGGCGCGTTTACCTGGCAATCGAGATACTGACACGATCCAGGTGACGTCCTTGTACATTCGTGGTCTCTCGTCGCTCGCCATCCTTTGTCTTTTTGTTGAAGATGATCACGCGCTCGCCTGTCAAATCAACCAAGCCTCTCTCGGGGGTGCCAAGTTCAAGACGCGCGCCGACGCCGCTGCGTTCTGCTCCCGTTGCAACAGCAACGACATCGATACTTACCTCCTCGACCGCCACCGGTTCGACCGCCACTCCCCACGAAGCCATGGTCGCGTCGCAGCTTTCGCATATCAGCGACCTGGTCCAGAAAAATCGTTCCCTCGAGCAGACAATTAAAAAACTCGATGAGGACCTCTCCAAGTCTGCCGCTGATATTCTCTCGCTGACCGCAGAGCGCAAGTCCTGGGAGGGAGATCGCAAGACTTGGATGAGCGAACGCCAGAAATTGATGGACGAGAGGAAGGCTTGGGCTGAGGGTTGTGACACGATGCAGGTGTGTCATCGAATACAGCAGTACCGCGTCGCGTGTGCTTTGCACGGCGAGCGTGTTGTCGCGTTCAAGATGCAGGAGCGGGCAAGGCAGGAGCAACTCAAAAGGTTACAAAGGGACTACAAGATCACAATGTTCCAGGCACGCGAGGCAGAGCTTGAAGCACAGATCAGCGAGCTCGAGGAGCTTCGAGACGAAGCGAAGGAAGTGAGAGCTTGCTACGAGAAGTCCACACAGGAGCTAAAGGCGCACTGCGCAGCCCTCGCTGACCAGGTAAAGTCCAAAACGACGGAAGTAAAGGCTGCGCATAGACAGCGTGAACAAGGCGAGGTACGGTCGTCACCAGAAGATCCTCTCGAACTTTCTCACGAGATTCCTGTCGTATCCCTAGGAGGATCTCCGGCGTCTTCGAGAGGCTCATGCAGACGCGGCGGCAACGTCCACCGCGGCATCCTCCAAGCTCGCTCGTCTCACCACGGAACGAGATGCTCTGGAGGCTCAAGTCACTTCCCTCAAACGTTCTCTCGAGCTTGCTCAGGACGAAACCACCCAACTTCGCACCCAACTTGCTAACTGGCAAAACCTGAAGAAGGTAGAGGATGCTGACGGTGAGGAAGTAAGAAAGAAGAAGGCCGAACTTGAGCAAGAACTCGGGGAGGCAAAGAGACGTATCGGCGAGCTCGAGGCGCGTGCTGGAGAAACTGACACGTTGGAGGCAAAACTTCAGAAGCAGAAGGATCGAATTGAGAAACTCAAAGAGATTCTTGAAGAATGGAAGGTAGAGAACATTCTGTTTACGGCCCACAGGAACCGTTTGAATAGTCATCCTATAGACGGGATTTGAGGAGCAAGCTACGGCCCGAGAGACGGCGGAGAGTCAGTTGGCCAGTGGACAGGCACAGATCGCTACTCTGGAGCAGAGAATCAACGAACTTCAATTGAAATTATCTGCTGCCACCAAACCCAAGGTGGGTGCTATGTCTTCATTCACTTTACATCTCATTTTTCCGCTCATATATTTTGTAATCTTTAGTCAAGTAAGAAGGCACCTCCTTTACCTCGGCCAGCACCGTCAGACAAGGAGCTGGAGGAAACACGCTCTTCGCCTTCTACATCTGTCCCGCCGATCAAAGTCAAAGACAAGACCAGCAAGCCAGGATCTACCTCTAAACCGTCTTCCAGCAGGCCCGCCGACGCTCCTGCTAAACCGCGGCCAAATCCCCGCCCTGTGAAACAACCTGACCCTATTCCTGAACTTCAGGATAGCGAGATCGAGATTCTCGACGCTCTCCCCATTCCATCAGCTGCTCCCAAGGGAAATACAAAAGCGAAAGGCAAACAAAGGGCAGCACACGACGACGGCCACGAGAGCGATGTTAACGAAGGGGAGGTGCGGAAGGAGAAGAAGAAAGCGAAAGCGAAGGATACAGAAAAAGAGGAGGGAACGAGGGAACCAACAAAGGCCAAAGTAGCAAAGCCGAAGAAAACGTCTCCGAGCGATGATGCCGACGAATCGCATCCAAAGACCAAGGAGAAGGCGAAAGCTAAGAAGCGTGCTTCGCCAGATCCTCCTAAAAAATCGAAGGCCAAATCATCGCATCCGAGAGAAGATTCCGAGGACGCTGCAGTTGCAGAGACGGACGCAGCCCCCAAGAAGAAAAAGCGGAAGATAAACCTGTTTGGAGGTTCTCAACCCTCGACATTCGATTGGAATACGTTGACACAGGTACCATGTTTCCGCTCACCATGAAGTGGTTACTGACATCAACACTATAGCAGACTGAGGAAGGGTTAGGTATACCAACAAGACTTTCACCCATGAAGGAGACGGACTTTGTTCCCCGGCGGCTAGGAAGAACAAGCAAAGGGTAGATATCCCAAGATGTAATGAGATATATTGTACGGGAGATAGCATGATTCTAGGGCCTACATTAGTATGATATGATTTTCTGTACGCGCAATGTCGCCAAATCATGAAACTCTTCTCAACGTGGATCTTCGTGATCAGAGCGATTATAATGGTCATTTCCCTATAGGCCGACTGCGTCGTCGATGCACGGTTCTCGTGTGCTATTGATATACGGAACGCATATCCAACAACGGACGTACGTGAGGCAGCCAGAGTTCGGATGAAAAGAATGAAAGCCAACCAAAACCGCTTAAGTACTACAATGCGGAGTTTAAAACTTTAGGACACGCTAACGTCAATTCAAAGGAACCTAAAAGTTCACGTTGAGACCGACCAACATGAGCGCAACCATTTTATCATGGATCGACCGCCTACGACTTAGCTTCGTCAGCCCCGCGTTGCCTCAAATGCGACTGGGCCCAGACAACGCGAAGAAGGCCCAGAATCCCATAATGGTCAGTCCTGACGCTTCGAGGGTCATTCAATTTAGCGCGTCATAGGGGTCTAGATTCAGTTCTTCACATGGGACGCCCAACATCCTGACATGAGCTGGTGGAAACATTTCGAAAACGAGCTGCCTCGTCTAGCGGAGTTTGGGTTCACACAAGCCTGGCTACCTCCGCCAAACAAAGCAATGAGTGGCAAGGTTCATGATTTCTCTGCTCTAGACATGCCTGTTCCTGACACCGTGGTAGCAAGGGGTAGGGTACGACGCCTATGACCTGGTAAGTCTAGCCTCAACGTCCAGTCGCGTCCTTGGTCCGACCTGTTGCATCAGTGGGACATAGGAGAGTTTGACCAGAAAGGAACGATTGCGACCAGGTGGGGTACCCGGGAGGATCTTTTGGAAGCTTGCACTGCAGCGCGTCAAAACAATATCAGTGTTATTATAGATGCCGTACTCAATGTGACTCGCCTAGATTTTTTTTATCTCGAGCAGACGTTAACTTCTCTTGCATGCTAGCATAAACTTGGTGCTGACAGGGCAGAAACATTTTTAGCTACGCCCATGGATCCAGAGAACCGGCTTCGCGCTTTGGAACATGAGCGTGAAATTAGGGTATGTGGATATTCTCTTTTGTGAATGTTTCTCTCTAGTTCTGGTAGGGCTGGACAGCCTTCGACTTCCCCGGACGACAAGGAAAGGTAAGCATGTCAAATAATTAACTCGAAATCAATAGTGAATAGCTCTTTTCATGACAGTATAGCGGGATGAAGTGGACACATGAGCACTTTTCGGGTCAGTTTCACCACAAACGGTCCACTTGTCTCCCTCAACTCTAGCAGGACTTGATCAAGATGACCTAACTCAAACCAATGGTATCTATTGCATTTCAAACCAGAGTCATAACGGTTGGTCCACCCAGGTCGACACTGAGTTAGGAAACTACGATTATCTCCTCGGAATTGATGTTTGTATCGGTTCGGACCTTCCTAGCGGTTGTCTAACCTTACTTTCGGTGAACATCTAGATTAATCATCGGCATCCTGCGGTGCGTGATGACCTATTCGCATGGGCCTCGTGGGTACTCGATGTGTGTAGTTGCAATTAGCAATCGTCTCGTGTTTAACCCAACGCTACTTATTAGGTGACAGACGGGGGAGGATTTCGATTGGATGCCATCAAGCATATAGATCGAAGTTTCTTACTCGAGTTTGTGAGAGTTGCGCAAGTCTGGTCGCTCTTCACCCTCAAGGGTTTGATTTCCCCTAGATCCAGAGAACTCGTGGTGTTCCAAACAGAGAGAAGCTGTTTGTCGTGGCAGAATGCTGGAACGCCAAGTCGGCATTGTTCCCTTTTATTTGATGTATATGTTTGCTGATAGTGGAATGCAGTGTGCGGAAGGTGTTACCATACATCAGAGCGTTTCAGGGACAGGTACAATTCTCGTCAAGTGTATATTGCACGCAAGGCTAAAATGCGACAATAGACAGCTTTCTTTGATGTACCGCTTCACGAAAACTTTCACCGAGCTAGCAAGTCAGGTTCATCCTATGACCTCCGACGAATCCTCGACAATTCTCTTGTCGCAATTCGACCAGGGGACGCTGTGACGTTTGTGGACAATCACGAGTAAGTGATGGATCTCTCGATTTCCATAATTACAGTCGCGGGAACTGACCGATAGCACTGTGAGTTGTATGCTATTTTATCGTCACATACATTCACTTACAGAGTATGATTTCAGCAAATCGGACAATCCTTGGAGAGTTGGGTTCGTCCATCAACGTTGCCCAGTTGCCTTGTTGACATTTCCCTAGGTGGGCACAAACTTTAAAGTCCAAGCATATGCCCTCATCTTGCTACGTCGCGATGGTTTTCCGTAAGTGGTCGAAAACGTCATATCTTTTATCTACTTCTCTTCTTTATCTCCAGTTGCGTCTTTTACGGAGACCTGTATCCTAACCGAGAATGTTTTGACGAAACGGTTTCGGAAAAGATCAAATCACTTCTCATAGTGCGGAAAGAGTTTGCATACGGACCGTCGAAGGACTACTTTCGACATCGAAACTGCATCGGGTTCGTCCGAATGGGCACTCCTCAACATCCAGGCTGCGTCGTCGTCATGAGCAACGAATCACCTGATCTTGGGTACGTTCCCGACCGCATCTAATGCGGAGATGTCATTCTTACACGTCCTAAAAAGAAGCACGATCTCTCAGATCGTTCGCATGAACGTGGGCTTGGTTCGTTTCAATTTCGTCTCGTCGTGCGATCGTGTTTCGTGTTTAGAAACTCAACGTTGTACGTTTCATTTCTAGGGCGGAAGAGGTGCCCTGTTTCGCGGCTTCTTTGACGCTTCACGTCGTGTCCAGGTGGATAGCAACGGATGGGGAGATTTTTATTGCTCGCGTAGTGCGGTCGAGGTGTGGATCAGAGGCGTACAACCGCAGCAGTAGGCACATGTCACGCGTAGCCATACAAGCGGAGAAAACTCGGTTCGTGGATGCGCAAGGTGTTCAAGATGTTCCTCTAATCTCGGGGCAAGTACTACGGGAAATACTTGTAGGGTACGTGCACGATCAACATCGTTCAAAAACCAAAGGAAGGTAGCACTTCAAGTTGCATTCAGTGCGGGTAGACAATGTTTTCGTCACCTTTCCGTCATTACGATGTGGTGACTCTTCGAGTTGCTGGGTAATTGACGGTGTTCGTTGACTAAAGTTCTGATGGAAGCATGTGCACCTTCCAACTTGTGATTTGCTGAATGGAGCAGTTCTAAACCCACACTCGGGTACGTTATTCGCTTTCGACATACAAAAATGACCGATCAGTTGATCAAATCACGTCATTGCATTAAATGATTGGCTTTCGGATCGTAAGAAATCGTACGACTACAATCCGAAAACAAAGTCGTTGGAGTCAAAAGGTGGGGAAAGAATTCAACGAATTCGGATGCCAAATACTACCTAATCGCGAGACGTCTTGTAGAGGATCAACGTTCAAGCTCCTCTACCAACATCCATGACAGCAGTTCGCATAATGTAAGATGGAGCACGAACGGAAATTAAAAGAAAATCGAACAGTGTCTGATTTAGAGGATCCAGACTGGTATCAGCCTTTTTCGGGGGAATCCCCTCGGCGGACTTAGAGGAAGAGGCCAGCGAGAGCAGCACCAATGATACCAGCAGCGCCAAATTGTGCAACGTTGGCGGACGCAGCGCTCGAACTCGTAGGTGAGGAGGCGGCAGAGCTAGCCGCCGTTGTAGCAGAACTAGGTTGCCCAATTGAATGACTCGACATAATGATGGAAAAAATGTACTCACGAACTGGGAGTCGTGCCAGGTGTGGACGTAGCCGAACCGGAGGATGATGATGATGCAGAGGACGCAGAAGAAGCTGATGATCCAGAAGTGGCCGAAGAACCTGCACGAAATATTAGCAAGGGCGACAAGACAAGGGTTTCCTGCCTACCAGAGGTCGAACCCAAGCAGGAAGACGAGGCTATAAACTCGCGTCAGCAAACAGGGTTGGTAAAAAAAAAAAAAGATATCGTACATCCAGGCAGGACGCTGAGAGGTGCAGTCTGCGCAATTGCACCGGTGCTGTCACGGAGATTAAAGCCAATGTATGTACCTATGCGAGAGTTGACTACAACTTTCAGAGGTAAACCGAGATAGAAAGACTAGCCAGTAGCAATGTTGCATGTCCAGGTATAGGACGTAGAGTTGGTTTGAGGCAGGGACTCGATGGGAGTGCCATTGGGGTCGTTCCCATTAACAACGCTGTCCCGCATTTGATGAACGAGGAGTGCCGGAGTGCAAAGGGGAAACGCTTACCTCTATGGAAAGATGGTTAGAGATAGAATTCAACGACATGAACAAAACATGCGTCGTATCACATACCGGGTAGTAGGGTGCTGAGGCAGAGATCAATGTCGGAGGAGTAGGAGGGGAAGGTGTCACTCACGGGAACCAGTCGTCCATGTAAGAAGGGTGGGTTCACACTCGGTAACGCTACCACTGGGGCAAGACACGGTAAGGACAAGTGCAAAAATGCGGAATGGCGAGCACTAACGGAGTGTTGAACGTGAGGGCAAAAGAGCCGACGACGAAGAGAGCGACGGAAGGAATGAATGCCTTCATGGTGAGATGGGAGCGAAAGAAAGAATGCTCAAGAAAATCAAAGGTCCCAATTTATGTCTCCGCCCAAATTTGTTTACTGTTTACCTACGTCACATGGGCTGACAACTTGTTATAATCACAAATTTCACTCTTCGAGTCGTACGACGTGCGCGTTGCTCACCAAACCGTAATGGTCAGAGATCCACTCATTCCCAACCTTGGCACCGACTCCAACAAGCACCGGCTCTTCCACTTCCATCCCACCCCGCGCAACCCACAGCAACTTGTCCAAACGCGCAGCTGGGTACTGGCTCGGCGGCTGATACCCCCACGTGAACCCCGCCTCGTCCTCCTCCGCCCCCCGCCATGCATCCGTCAGCCCGACCTCCTCCGCGATCCCCGTATCCGACGGCCCAATCGCGTTCATGTCCCCACCCACCACCCCTCCATGCAAATCATACTCTTGCAGCGATTCGGCGATAAGCCGCAACTGCTCCGGTCTCGCCCGGGCACCTCCCGGAAGTGACTCCAAGTGCGTGTTTGCAATCCGCACCTGCACGATCCCGTCCGATAACCGTGGCGCATGTCGTGGCGCGGGAACCGCCAACTTCACGTCCACAAACAGCGCGTTCCGTCCCATATCTGAATTGCTGAAATCGATCGTAAACGTACCGCAGACGGGCACCGTCCGCGAGACCAGGGTGACAGTCCCGTACGACGCATTGTGCGGCCATTTCTCCGTCGACGAGGGCACGACGAGGAAACATCGCTGTACCCATTCGTTCGTAAGGATAAGCGTGAACGCAGTGATAGACACCTCCTGCAACAGGATACAGCATGGCTCCGGGCGTTCGTTTGCCGTCCTGCATTTGAACACATCCTGTCGGATGTACTCGAGCGCGGCCGATAGCCGCTTTTTCGGGTTCTTCGACGCAAAATCAACGTTCCATGTCAGAACACGTAGAGACGACGGGAGGGGCTCTTTGATACCCCTCGCACAGTTTGATGTGGGTGCCCACCGTTTCTTGTGCATCGAGTAGCGCACCGCGCGAAGTGGTCGAGGAATGTCTAGCATGTTTATCCTACCCCTAATCGGGAGCGGCACTGTCTGCTGTGTATCAGATGACGAGCCGGCGAGTTCTGTAGGCGTGGAGGGGATAAAGGGTTCATCGATATCAGAGTCGAGCATGGTGGTGCAGGATCAAGTTTGGTTCGATAAATTCCGTTGTTTGTTGACCACGCTGTATATGTCCTCGATGTTCGTGGTCAATGTGGGTCACCGTGGTCAGCCATCTCCCGCACCCTTTAATAGCTCAAGATTCTCCTCCATCATTGCCTGCCCAATCGATAAGTTGGCATGAGGCCAAGTTCCGGCTCCTATTCGTCGCGTGTTTGCATCGTGTACAGACAACATCTGCCTCGTGTCACTGGGCGTGCAACAATCATATTATTAGTGGCCTCTGAACAGATTAACAACAAATGTCTACGCTCAAACGACGATTAAACACATCACAGTTCATCCGTCTCTCGGCCAATAATGGTCTCCGATTTCTCAAGGACGAACGCTTTCAGAATGTTCGCTTTGATCTTGATTTCATCCAGTTTTGTAGGCGCCATGCTGCGCTTGCTTAGAATAGATGCGAGCCTAGCGGCACGGAGGACACGTCAGAACGCCCACAATCACACACCCAAGTAACCGCAACGTCCACTTACCGCTGAGTCTCTTTTTCAATGTATGCCTCGCTAGTGCTCACAATTTTCTCCATCACACGCAGATAATGACTGGACGTGGCACCGAGAGACTCTGACAGTCCCTTGGCCTCCTTGTAGATCACTTCGCGAGCACCTCCAGCGGCCGCGAGGAATTTTTGGGCAACCGTGTCAAGCTCCGACAAGCGCCCGGCCTACAAATATCAAAGCTCAATTGATGCATGGTTTCAAAAGGGAACCTACTTACCTCGTCATTAAGACCACCGCCCACGGCACGGTGAGTACCACAACGCTCGTTAAGGAAAGCGACAAACGCCTGCTCAGTGCGTGCTCCCTCATAACTCTCAACCTCCTTACCACCGCGAGGGAAGAACTTGATGGTGGGATAAGATGCAACGCCGTAACGACCTGCGATGTCTTTGTTTAGCGCAGCATCGGCGTCAATGTTGGCCACAATGCACTGCATAACGGTATCAGACATGACACAAGGTGGACCACTGATATGAGACATACGTTGCTTTCGGATTTGAAATCCTTTGCAACTACAAATTGCTGAGACATGGCAGTTACACGAATTCAGAAACAACTTACGCTCCTCATAGATCGGCTTCAGGCTCTTGCAGTGTCCACACCAAGGGGCAGTGAATGTGACAAGAACATCTTTCGATTCGTCCTGGACGTTGTTGAGCACTAACCAAATCCAGAACATTCACAGAACATACTAATGCGACGTCGTCAAACGTGTGCGCATCCAAGATCAAAGTTGCAGGTGGTGGTGGCGGCTTAATGTTTGATTTGACACCAGACTTTGTTGCAACACTATATAGTCATCAATCTCTAATTGTCTTAAATAGGACGTTTTCGCTTACAATGAGGCGAGGGCATCAAGGTCGCGCCCACCGTCATAGTTCTCGACGTTACCTTGACCATCAAACCATTTAAGGGCTACGACGAGCAATGAGACAGATGACTTAACAATGCACCGACGGGCAAATCACTCACTGGGGTACCCACTGACGCCATACTTTTGACCAAGAGGTCGACCTTCACCGTCAGCATCTACCTTGGCAATCACGACTTTGTCTTTTGCATGCGAGAACGCATCCCCGAGCTGTTCGTATATCGGCGCAAGGTTCTAAAATGAGAGGAATACGCCATTGGGATGGGAATGATGTAATGAGGAAGACGTTGCGTACTTTGCAGTGACCGCTGGCAAGCCACGTAACGGTAAGTTGACCGCGTTCAAGCGTGAACAGAATACGTGGAAACTCACCACCATGGCGCGAAACTAGAGGTAAAGTGGCGTTGGAACATGAACTGACATGAATGACCGTAGACTTACAACTCGACGAGACCGGGCTGTCCCTTTCCAATTACAGAGTCAAAGTTGTCCGGCACGAGTTCGAGTACATTTGAGGCAGAAACACCCGCCAACAATCCTGCAAAGAGTAGTGAAACGGAAAACCGCATGATGGAATGAAAAAGAGAGGTATAAGTCTGACGTGGAGCAATATTAAGAGTCTTAGTCAGCAGCTCCATTGAAGAATACCACGTGAGCGAGTCGTCGCTACTACCAACGATATGACTGATGAGACAGAACAAGACTACGTCGCAGAAGAAGATGCCGAAGCCTTCATCGACCAAGACGAGGTCTATGCAGAGATACCAGACGACGGCGATCAACCGATGGACGATGACGAAGCCGCCGATCAGGTAGCTGACCTACCCACAGACGCCGATGACATTCAAAACAATTCCCTTCAACACTTCCCGCACCACAATGGTTCTGTATTCGCGGTCTCGTGTCATCCAACAGAGCCTCTCGCCGCATCGGGGGGAGAAGATGATCTAGGATACATATGGGACATTACCGACGGCGAGATCATTGTAAAGCTCACGGGCCATACGGATAGTGTATCGAATACCGCGTTCAGCGCCGATGGCGAAATGATCGCGACCGGGGGGATGGACGGCAAGGTCAGGGTGTGGAGAAGAGTCGGGAAAGAAAACTATAGAACTTGGGAGTTTCTCACCGAACTTCAGGGCCCAGACGAAGTTATGGTATGTATTCCATCTGTACCCCCTGGAACGCCGAACCAACATAGGTCTAGTGGCTGCGATGGCATCCAAGGGGCACAGTCCTCCTAGCGGGATCGAACGATTCCACTGTGTGGTTATGGCAATGTAGGGATGGACAATCACAAGACTATCACCACGCTAACCACTGGAGACAGTGCCATCGGGAGATACGATGCAAGTATTTGCAGGCCACACTGGACCGGTGCAGTGCGGCGAATTCACTCCGGACGGTACGTAAAACCACACGCCGCGGCGAACCCTGGTCATCCTACCATCTGGTTCAGGCAAACGGATAGTGACGGCGTGTGCTGACGGAACTCTCCTCTACTGGGATCCGCGTTCACCAACTCCTGTTTTCAAGCTTACCCCACAGGACGCTCGTTTCGACTTGGGCGGTATTACCTCGTTGGCGGTTAACCCTTCTTCGACACTGGCAGTTGTAGGAGGAGCCTCGGGAAGCATTCGGGTCGTAAGTCTGAGCAAAGGGGAGGTCGTGGGGGCACTTGGAGGACACACCGATGGAGACAGTATCGAAGCAGTTCAGTTTGTTGACCTCTCGGGAACGGCAAGTGGTCCCGGAGCTGTTGTAACCGGTGGAACGGATGGTAAAGCGTGCATCTGGGACGTCAGTACCATGCGTCTGCGTGCGACTCTAGAGCATCAGGTTGGTTTTCATGAGATTCTCGAATGCACTTCCCGATCAATATTTGCAGGATGCGATCACGAGCGTGATAGCCCACCCGGCACCAAAGAGTCATTTGATCGTCACGGCTTCGGCAGACAAAACGCTGAGGACGTGGGATGCTCGAACGGGAACACTGATCAAAGAGCACACCGGCCATCAAGGTCCTATCCATGGTGCATCGCTTGGACTGCAAGGTTCCGTGGTTGTGAGCGCCGGCGACGATGGTTTTTGTTTCGTATATACGACGGAAGTAGACTCGGAATAGACTTGGTACTACTCGGTTACATAATCCAGTGTATGTGCCAACCGCGGCCATGGCATGATGATGTCCGTTTCGTGTCGCCTTGTCCTCGACCATGTACGCTAATCAGTATGGCCCTGCCAGTCCACCACCTGGACTGTCCAACAACCCGTTCATAGAAGACCCCTCCACCGCACATGCCCGCTTCCCTGACCTCAATGCATCCAACTTCCAGTCTGGATACCCTACAAACGGGTACCCTAATCAACCCCAACAACATCAGCAATATCCATCCCAACCATATGGCCCCGGTGGTCAGTATCAGGCCCACCCACAGGCAATGTCGCCTCAGAGCCAGTTTGCCTCGAGATCCTATGCCCCTCAGTACCCAGCTCAAGGGTACGCCGAGTCTACATACCATCCATCTGACCGTCTTTTCTTGACGTACTGACAGACAAATGGGTTCTCAACCCACCAGCATCAACGCTTTCCAACCATCCACCAGCTTCGCACAGCAATTGCCGCAGCAATACCCTATCCCGTCCGGCTACCCGTACTCGGGCGGCAATTACCCCCCACATACAACCAACCCTCCGCCCAACTACCTCGCAGAATTCGATCCCTACGCACAGTTGGCCCAAACCCAAACCCAGTCCCAGTCCCAGTCCCAGTCTCAGGGCACCTCCGGCACGGGCCCCCCAGGTGTATCCCACCCACGTGACATGATCCGCATCCACAAATCCGGACTCGAATCGTGGGACACGTACAGCTGGAAACAGCTTCTGTGGGCCTGCGATGCGCTCAAGGAGGCGTGGTCTACGCGTAAACAGCAGGCAGAGAGCATCGTACGGCAGTATGGCGGCCACACCGATCCAGGGCTGTTTGGCCCTGACTCGGCGTTTGGATATAATAGTCAACTCGAGGGATGGAAGCAGGTATTTCCCTTTCCTTTTGATACACGTGTTGTACATGGGGTGCTCATATCGGTGTTTGTAGGTGCTCAAGGATGCGAGCGATCATTTCGGTATGTCGTAGTGCGAGGGCGTGTTTTGATCGTGTCTGATGTGCGTTGTTTAGATACTGTCGCAGCGTCCACCTTTCAGCTCCACGAAGTATTCAACAGTTATCGTCACTCGGGTGACACAGCTAGTAAACGACGCGTACGGGAGTCGTGTAATGCTGCAGTGCGGGGCCTGCCTGACTGGCCCGGTAATTAGCGTGTCGTCTAGGGATATCGGTGGTTTTCATGGATTAGTTGCCGTTTACTAATTTATCAGCATGCATATTTTCATGTTGCAATTCATTCTTCACGATGGCGGATAACGTTGTACAGTCAATATTAATATTCGATCGGTTTGATCCAATGACGAGAGAGGTGCAATCATCCTACAACCCCCTCGAATCAACAGGGCTCACCAGCGTCATCTTTACGCGGCCGCGTTGCGTATTCTTGTCCTTCTCCACCTCGATCCTGACCTTGACCTTGTCAAACACCGATATCGGCACCGGCGCGGCGTCCTGTGCCCCGCTCGCCATCGACGGCACCATAACCGTATAATTCTCCGCGTCAAACTGAACGTCGCGCTTGAACGTGACGAGACCCTCCAATCCAAGCCTAGACAACCGCATAAGAAAACCATCGAACCAGACCCCACCAACGACACGTACTGGAACACAAACACCCCGACACCATTCCGGAACGTCCGGATGACGAACGCGTCCTCAGTGATACCCTCCCCCGCTTGACCGTTCTCGCTCCCCTCCCTGGCGAGCGTCTCCGCGCGGCCTTTGAGCGCGAGGCCGACGTAGAATTCGACGCTGGCACGGCCTGCCATTTGTGCCATCCGATGCCGTCGGTTGATCACGTCCATGATGCGCTCGACGTTGGGCTTGGAGTGAAGCGAGGCGTGTAGCGGGATATGTGAGATGGCAGCGGCGAGTTGGCGATGCGCGAGCACGTCTATGGGTTGTGATGGGCGGATGGTCATCATGGGGCGCGGTCGACTGAGAAAAGGGGGACGTACCAGCGTATCTCCGAATCGGGCTCGTAAAGTGCGTGTATATCGGGCTGGCGAGACCGTAGTGTCCAAACGTATCTCTGGAAACGCTCCCTGAACAGAAATACTCGGCAGAGAGCATACATCTTGTCGCCATGATACGAACGAGGGTGTTGAATGCAGGTGCCGACGGATCCTAGGTCGATCGTGAGGAATGGGTTCAAGGGATGTACAGATCAAGGACGCACGATGCATTCATCCAAGGAGGCAGCAAGTGCTCCCGAACTCGAGACGTCGAGCTTGAGTCCTTTCCGTTTCAAAAGCACGTCCTGGAGCTTCTCAAAGTTTGTCTTGGGTGGAGGTAAATGCCGTCTGGTCGAAAAACGAACGTCTGAGACTAGATCACCAAAAAGTTGAACAACATCACGCACCTCAATACAGCAGTCTGCGGGAACACCTCGTCGATCTTTTTGGCTACGCTCACGTTGGCAAGCAACATAAACTCTTCTACCAGACTGTTCGTTTCTCGCAGTTCCTTTTGCTCGACGTCAATTGGATCTGAGGACTCGGCAGATCCAAGATTGATTTTCACTTCGGGAGACGCCAGATTCAGAGCACCGGCTGCCATACGCTGTGCCTTGAGTTTGATGGCAAGGGCATTGAGAAGGCGGATGGATTGTGTGAGCGAGTCAGTGCGATTGCTTGATGGGCCAAGCTAAGTATCATATAGCATACGTATCAAATACGCTGCTCACGGGTCGTCCTTGCGTATTTGTGCCTCCCCGTACTCAAATGCCGCTTTCGAAGCAATAACGGACTTTGTAAACTTGACATTAATCATTTCTGCGTCTTCGGTGAGTTGCTATGTCATCGTTAGTCGCCGGACGCGTGTATGGACCGTTGGAAAGACCTACCCAAATCACACTAAAGGCCAATCTCTCAACATGTGGTCGAAGAGAGCAGAGATTTGTGCCTAAAAGGGCTGGTAACATGTCAATACGTTTGTCCACAAGGTACACAGTCGTCCCGCGTGACGCAGCTTCGCTATCCATGGGGGTATCAGTGTGGACGAAATAGGAAACATCCGCAATGTCTATGAACGATTATTAAATTCGTCGATAAACTTCATCTAGCAGTACTCACGGACACCAGCTTCGATGAGTCCGTTGGGGAGACGGCGAGCATGCAGAGCATCGTCAATATCTTGACACCCTATTAAATATATGAAGCATGAATCCGTTCAAATGATCCTTCTACACAGACAAATACTTACCTAGTGGATCGATGCTACATATGTCCAAATCCCTCAAGTCCATCCTATCCCTCCATACCGGATCAGTTACGTCCTTTGGCGGGACAACCCACTGGTCTCCTTCAGGAGGCAAACAATCCAAGATAGCTTTCCCAAAGGGCCTGTATGGCACTTCAAATTCCAACAATAGACTTTCTTGCTCTGTTTCCTTGTCCTCTGCTTTCCCAAGCGCCCGAACCAAGTGGCCCTCTGGATAACGCGAGTGGGCGTCCCATCGGTCGATGGTTACGAGAATCTTTTGTCCAAGTAGAGCAGGAGCTTGACGAGTTCGAAGTCGGATACGAGGGAGTAATCGGGAAAGTGGGAGGGCAAAGACAGTCTGGGTGGAGAGTGACGTCGAAGCCGTAGATGGAAGGGACGCAGTATCAAGATGGCAAACGTAACTAGAAGAAGGACGATGACACTCAAAGCATGGTCGAGCAAAACTGGAGACGTACGCGCGCCAGTTACGTTTGTTTATTCCGACAACCCGTCCGGTAGGCTGCTTCTCAACAGAACCTTTCTTGGTGTGAACTGACCTGAGTGCTCTCGTTTCTTCGCGAAGTTTGAATTCATCTCCGTCGGACTCTTCTCCCGAGTCTTCTGCGTTGTCGTTTTTTAGAGTGGCTAAAAGCAACCATCAAGAAACTCGGAGATGACAAGACCGTGATGGGAAAAGACGTACCCTCTTGGTCGACTACTTCATCCGTCGGAGCTTTCCATTCACTCTCATCAAAGATTTGGACGACGACGACATCCCCATGAACGGCGCGGTTCATATTTTCCCTACCGACCAAAAGGACGGGCTTTGTGAAAGCTGGGACTAGTACAGTACCCTAGACAATGGGTGTACAGGACCAAGTCAACCAAACAATGTAAAGACGAACCTCCAAGTAATTGTACTGGTTGGCGTTGAAGTGACCTTGGTGGAGTTCTCCTGCTTTAACACCAGCCAGGAGCGTAGTAGTAGGGAGGTACTAAACGTAAAGTTAGCATCAACACCGATCTCTATTAAGCAGCACCGAGCATACATTGGCATAGAGGGCAGTCCGAGTGGTTGTGCCCGCCCTAGTCTGCTCAATGTCATCCGTACCCGTAGCAGAGAGCAAATCCAGGAGTTTTTCGGCTTGCCGCATCCCCTCGACATAATTGCGGACTATTCAAATGATGAGCGAGAAACCGATGACAGGTAGAGGAAATGGTATACTTGAAACGGTTGGAATATTTTCAGCCTCGGCCTTTTGTCGGTTGGCAACGTCATCGGTGAGAAGGACAACTTGGGGAATATTGCGTGGTTGACCGCGAATGGGAGGACGTGCGAGCGAGATGTGGGTATTATACCACTCTGCGCCTCTGCGGATGCCTATGTACAGTCAATGCCATTGAGATTGATTCGGTGACGGGTCCGACCGTACCTCTATCGTTACGATCATTGGGTGTCTCGTTTGCTTCGGTCACCACCGCGGTTTCTCTGCACAGGGGTGAACAGTCGGGAAGGAAAGAGAAGAAGGAAACGAACGATCGGAATTCGTTGTAAAAGATCCAGACTTTCTTGTCGTCTGCCTTGACGAGGGCCTTGAGGCGATTGTATAAAGGCAAAGATCTGTGTCGGACCTCCTCGAGCACAGTCTGGAGAAGGATGATCGGAGGGGAAAAAGTAGGGGACTCGATTAGATCCATCTGAAACGGACAAGGTTAGCGTGATGTATAGCAAGGAATGCGACGATACCTGAGAAAGAAAGATGTTGGTATCTGGGAGGACATAGTGGCCGGTGGTGAATTGCTTATGGGTAGAATCGCCCGCAGCGGGTAGGACTGGATTGATGGCACCAACACAGATCCGACATGCGATGACACCACAATAAATGTCATCACGGAGGTAGCGTTCCCGTATGACTGACAAAGGTTTAGGTTATTGACGAGCAAACATACTTTTTGCTGCAAACCTTTGATGACCTTTCCCTTGGCCGTCTTTTTGAAGAACTTGCGTTGAGTTACGACTGCCTCTTCGCGCGGTCGTTTCAGGATCGTTATTTGAGGCATTTGAACAAAAAGTGTCAATTGGAGGCTGCTCGTCCATAGCACATTTTCACACGGTACTACTCCAGGGGCTAATTATGACAAAGTAGTGAATAGGAGGAAAACAATGTCATGGAGATCGCAGAGAGCCCCTCTGGAAATTCCTACTCCTGCGCACACCCTATATGTTGTTCTCTCAGGATTCGTACGAGGCTCAGGCCTACTCTCAGGTCCGTACACATTTCCCCGACGACCAGACTGACTTGGTCGCCTCCAGGTTGCCCACCATGAAGGTAAACTCTCGCACGAGCTCATCGCCGGTGCAGCTTCATATGAGGCAAATGCCCGTCTGTGTTTCAGGGTCATCACTCACCCATCATGCTTCGCTAGGCTGCGAAAGCGTACCAGCACCACCTCAAAACGCATGGTCAGCCCGTCAGCCACGAAAAGGCGAAAGAATTGCTGTAGGTCATTCGCCGCTTACGAGGAATACCAGTCTCACTCTTTCCATAGAGCCGGATTTGCCGGTGGATACATCGACCGTTTGGTCGAGACAAAAGGCTTGGACGCACTCGACAGTCAGCGCGCCAAGCATGAGGGTTAGTTCAATGCACATTCAACGGGTGCCGCTCACCTCGCCCCAGCTCAAAGCCGCGCACATGCTGCTCTGGCGCAGTCTGGTGCGTACTGAATCAAAAGTCCTGTGTCCTATGTTATGAGAAGATCAGTATAATTGTAGTGTATCGGTATCATGTATTGTGTATGTTACAGTGTGCCTACGCTTCGGAGGCATAATTCTCGAGTAACAAGAGTCCTGTCCTTGTCCCTACCTTGACCGCTGCTGAATGCCATCAAGAGCGCGTCCTGTCCTTCATCGATCCTGTTTCCAGTCAAATCTAAAAACAGACACGGTCTAAAACGAAACACACCACTTGACTGGATGTGCCGACTTTTCGAGTGCAACTTTGACGGTAGTCCACGAGAACCGCGCTACGGACGGAAATCCAAACGTTTTCTCGAGCGAATCACCGATCCAAGCTTGTGTCTTGGGATCTAGGTAGGGAACGAGATTATTCGACGTCACCCTCAGCAGCGGACCGGGCAACCTGATGGATAACCGCTTCCAAATTCTCTTTTAAAGCCTTTGAGATCGCTTTCATTTTGATCATCGCCATCGAGTTCTTCGAAACACCACCCTTCGATGCATGCGTCGCGGGTGACTTTGGCTGCCACACTTGCCGCGCCGACGATTTTGAATTTCGAATCCGCTTTGGTAGTCACCGTGAAAGCAATACCTGGGAAGAGGGAGGACAGGTACGCCTCGTAGGATGTGGTGTTTCCGAGCGCATCCACGTATACCTAAGTAGTACATATTCAGTCTCGATGCCTGATGAGAGAGGAGAGTTTGTCACGTCTGAGAGTTGTATTCCACGTTGAAGTACGTCGCGAATGAGTTGAATGGTCGCGTCTTGTGATTGTTTGTTTAGATTCGTCGGTGGCACTTTGAGCATGCCCCTTGATATCGCCTGTGGGCTGGTTGGGCGAATGAGTGACGCGATCGCGGTATGGTGCGCGCTGTGTACCTGATAACGCGTACGGACCAGCCCAGGTGGACAGGGTCAGCGTTGAGCACTTTCAGCAGTTCTGCTCTCTTTTCCGGGGTCAATGTTTTAGAGTCTTTTGGTTCATGCTGTCGGGTGGTTGACGGGACTCGAAAAGCGAGATGCTAACCTGCAAAGCCCAGTTGGTCGAGGTCATCCTTCCATGTGGCTGGGCAGTACGCCACGCCGTACACGAGCGGTCCCAGAACAGGACCCCGGCCAGCTTCATCGACGCCGAGAATGTATGGGCCACGAGCGGTTGGGGTTGGTGAGTGGTACGAGTAAGAGTCTGTGATGGGTGTCGAGTCCATGTCAGCCACTTGTTGAAGTCAGCCGCAAGGAGGAGGACATTGAAATATCGACGCGACTTCCGGTTTGATCAACCAACCATCTACTGTCTTTTACTCGTGAGTGCAAATGTCGATCTCTTTCGTTCAACGCTTTTTCGCGTTCTTTGGCAACGTTTGGTCGTTCATCTTGACACTCGTCCGCTCTCTACTCGCTCTCTTTTCTTTCCGTCGTCGCTCTTCCGACCCTCTCATCCTTCCAAGCGTCAACCGCAACCCAAAGGAGGCCTTTGCTCGAGCACACTCCCGACTCAGGCCAATCCTACTCACACCGAGATCGATCGCTCTTTCACCCCAACGGGTTCACAGCACTCGCACTCGCTCGGGCACGTCCACCCTCGTCCCGCAACACAACCACAACGCGACCGCGTCCAGATCTGTCCCTACAGCCAGCGGACCGCAGAGGACCTCCCCGAAGCTCGACCCACAAGACGCGGAACTCGGCTTATCCATCACCGTTTCCGTCCCAGCACCACCCGGCCCAACAAGCCTCCCTGGTGGAACCCCTGATACATCCTCGCAAACAACCAACACGGGTTCGTTGTCCGTCTTACCCCTCACCCCCCCGGACAGATGTTACCTCGCCCCGTCATCCCCCACCGACTGCCCTTATGTCGAACCTTGGCCGACCAACGTCGCTGGCAAACCCAGAATCCCAGGAAGTCCCCTCAAGATATCGATCGACGCGGACCCCGCTTTTTCTGCGACGATGGTCGTCCCCATTGGTTCTCCCCCTCCTGGGCGTTGGAGCCCCGTACAGGTTTGGACGAGCACTCCCTGCAAGAACGACAACCTCGCACCTGAACCGGTTCTTAGTCCGTTCGATCAGCACATGGCGTCGACCATGGACCCTTCTGCTCTGGCCAATATCTCGCATGCTCTTATATCGCGATCTCGGGGCTCTATACATCCCTACGACGACGCTTCCAACTCGAGCACGTCTTCCGACGCAAGCCTGTTTGTCAACTCTCCCAACGGACCTATCTCGACGTCGCTACAACAAGTCAACTCAACCCGCGAACGCTACCGACCGCAAGCACAAGTCGCACGATCCAAGAATCATCTCTATCCGCAATTCCACCACCCCAGTGCGTACGCATGCGCATGGCGTCGTCACGGCGCCCGCGTCCCCGGTAAGCCCAACCACGCTACACGCACGCACGTCTACAACCGCTCCTACTCGCACATGGACCTACCGTCAACCGAGTGGTACGATGAGGACGCATACGCCCCGTCACCCATTCCTGCGCTCAGTCCACCCCTAGGTGACTCCGCGACCGAGGACGAGGACGAAGTACCCCTAGGCCGTCTCAGAGCCCGTCTGGTGCGTCGCACTGTCGCCGTAGGTGCCACCATCGGCACGCGCAGCGATGCCATGTCCCCAAGGACGCGACGGATGAGCGAGGGATGTTTATTGGCGATTTCCGAGTCGACGCCGACGCGAGTTGGCGTGGGTGCGCGTTCTAGCAGGAACGTGCTCTCTCTCGCGCTTGATGGGGATGATAGTCCCAAGGACTGGCTCGAAGCACTCTCGCTTCGTTTCCCTTCTGAGCAGACAGACGCGCTGGGATCAGTCCCGGAACCCTGCAGCAACGCTCTGCCGTAATCTGCCGATGGGGTGGCAGATTGAGGTGCGCGATATACTTGTATTCCTTTTTTTCCTTGGTTCAGGTCAAATGTGTGCGATTGTGTCTCCGGATTGTAGTGTAGCCGTGCAGCATCGATAAGCAGTACTCTTATCTTAACAGTGTGCCGTTGTGAACTGTTGATCTCAATACATGTCGGGGTGTGTAACGTGCGAGTGGAAAGTCCAAGAATCTCAAAGGTACCTCGCTGCAAGAAAGTGAAAAACCTATGTACTATGAACGAGATTGGTGGATCATGGGAAGAGAGAACATGATCATAATTTAGACGATGCTCAACGTATCCGAGCCAACTTTTCCGCTGTCAAGCCACCCGGAGACCGTGGCACAAACTTGCACGGAAAACGGAGAGGACGCCTGGAAAGGAAAAAGAAAGAAAGAAATTACAATGACCGAGTGAGCGCGTTGTGCGACGAGGCAAAGACGTCTTGTGGACGAGTGAAATGACGTACGAGGTGATACCTGCTGTCCACTGTGGGTTCACAGGAATGTCATTGCCCTGTTCGTCTTTGCATGGCGTGATGCTGAACACTGCCAAGATGGACACGATCGCCGACCAAAGGGAGGCGTCTGCGACGTGTCGGCCAACACAAATCCGTCGACCAGCACCAAAGGCATAACATACGGTATCGTCATTGAGGTCGCCGTTTACGCTGAGGAATCGTTCGGGTTCGAATTGCTCAGGGTTGGGGTACTTGGCTTCGTTGCGGGTTATGGACCTGGAAAAGTAGAGATTAGGTATTGCATACAGGGCGCACGATGGATGAGCCAACCAGATGTTCATGACGATCGTCACTCCTAACGCATACATTAAGCGTATCAAAGTCAAACTGCCGTTGAATCACAAACCTTGTGGTATGAAATAACCGCTATAGACGTCTGCATTTGTTGTGGCGTGTGGGACGCCTGGGCAGTTGGTACATAAAAATTCGATAGGACGAAAGAATAAGCGATTTACCCAGTGGGACCGCAGGATGCCACCGCAATGTCTCGCGTAGGACAGCCTCGATGTAGGGAAGCATGGGACGGTCCTCGAAGACCGGAAGTCGTTCAATTCCAATAATCGAATCGATCTCTGCCTGCGCGCGTGCTTGGACGTCTGGATTAAGCAACATCGCCAAGATGAAGATCAGCAGAGCCGAACAGGTCTGAAGATGCCTACATATCAGAATGAGCGGTGAGTCGAATCAAGACAGCACTCACCGTCTCTGATGCCGCTAAAGATCAGAAAATCAAGTGTTAGTGGAGAAAAGAGATAGGTAAAAAAAGTACCAACCAGCGAATGCTGTTACAGAGGTCTCTCTGATGGCACGTACGTACTCTTCGGCGACATGCTGCCCTTTGACGCGATCAAGTGAATTGGAGACCATAGACGGCATCGCGGTGCCCGCTGCCTGACCATGCCGTCAGACCTTCTTTCTAAACTTGTGAGATTAATTCATCTTACTATACTCTCTTGCACAAAGCGGAAAGGGGTTTCGACCATGTCATCGGCGTATTTCCGGGATAGCAACGCAGTTCGTTTAAACGACGCACCTGGAAACCAGGTCGGAATGTACCGCACTGTACCGCCAAACTAAGAATATGTATTGCGAAAGATCGAAGACTTACGGAATGGAAAGAAACCAAGCAAGGCAGCGACTTCTGGGCGTATGCATGCCACAGCAAGGTCGACGGCCCTATCAACCACGCTGATGATCGGGTCCTCCCGGCGCGCAGTCTCGTAACCATATACGATTGACATGATGATGGAGGTCGAATGCCTACGGGGAAAAAAAATCGCGATCGAAGCACGAAAATACCAACGAAAATACGCTTACGTTTGAACATGCGCATAGTAGTTTTCCGGGGCCTCGAGCAAGTTGAAGATCAGGTCCCGTGTTTTTTGTAGCTGGATGGGGTGATAATTTTGGGCAGCTTCGTGTCGGAATGCCTGATGGAAGAGTCTCCTGTGCAGACGCCATCGATCGCCGTATCGGACCATGACGGAATTGAACGACCATCCAAAGCTGGTGTAGAGCAAGGTGTTAGGTGAGAACGAGGCGTGTCAACCATAACTCACAAGTCATTGGTCATACAAACGATGGCGGGCCGGTCTGAATAGTTGTAGGAACGCCGATCGAGGAGGTCCTTGGCAACCTCCTCCGAGTTGATGATGATGACCTCTTGGTTCAAAAGCCGAGAGTAGACGAGGTCACCTGGTGAAAGGTGAGAGGAGAATGGAAGGGAATGTAGGGGAGTGTAACCATATATCTTTCGCCAGCGTGTGTAGGATACCCAAGGTTCTATCGGATTTATCCCCAGGACGTTACCGACGATAGGAATTGGCGTTGGACCGGGGGGTAATGGATAATTTACGTTTCTACGCCTGCTCTGCCAGAGAGAGACGAAGCCGAAGGCAGACAGGGAGAGTGCGAGAAGTAGAGCGAGAGTTTGAAGGTCCATTGCAGAGTTGCGATGGAGACATTATCTGAGGCAAGCTCACTTCGTAAGATCGGAACCACCGTCTTCGGATTTCGAAGTCTCGCTTGGTGAGACTAGCAAACTCGGTTGTCGAGCAATCCAACACACTGCTCATAGCATATCATACACTTGGCCTGGAACTGTCAAATAGCATCATTCAAAGCTCACTCAGAGCGCGCCTTACCATCTTGAACATCATTATTTCGGGCTTGCCAATAGAAAGAAACTCATACTAGTGTTTGAAGCGGTGGATAAACGCTGGAGAGCCGCCATCACTTGTCCGCCACTTCAAATACTAGCATCTGGCGAACCTGGCAACCTGCAAGCTTGAACACGGTGGTGCAGTACTAGTAGTAAATTTTGAAAGAGTGAAGTCACTGATATCAGCTGACTAATCGGATACCTCTCTCTGGCAACCAACCACCATGTCCATGGAAGAAAGCATTTCCCTCGAAGAGACCAACAAAATTCGTATATCTCTTGGTCTCAAACCACTCACAGAAGATGCAGAACCCGAAAACGATGCAGACAAACAAGCAGAAGACAACTACGCTCGGCAGCGCGAACGTGAGGCAAAAGAGCGCGAGTCAAAGTAATTTCATCTTTGTTACCAGCGCCAGAACATTGTTCTGATTTTTGTTTCTTTCCTCCAGGAAAATATATGACGGAATTGCCAAGTGAGTACATGTCAATCATCGCACCACTTTCTTGCTCAAGCACACTCCCCACCCAGGGTGAGGAATCGACGAGAGCTCAACGCATCCCTGACCGGTGCAACTCTCGGTGATCCCGATGGCGAAGCAGAGGATACCCTCAAGTGGATCAAGAGAGCAAAGAAGCGCGAGAAGGAGCTCGCACGTAAGTGGCAGCTGGAGCTCGAGAATATGGACAAAATGCTTCAGGGTGATGAATACACCGAGAGTACGTATCCCGCCTTCATTTGTTTCCGCTCCGTCCTTACTCTCCGTTTCAGAGGATCTCGAAGGTTTAAAAGTCAGCCACGACTTCAATGGGCTAGTGGAAGGCGACGCCCACATACTTACGTTGAAAGACAGTCGCATCCTTGATAATGAAGGTAGTTATTTTTGTCGCTCCTGTCCATCTTTCTCACACAAACATTCCCAGAGGATGAACTACAAAATGTGGAAATGGCCGAAGCGGAGCGCACCAAGAAAAATCAGGAACTCAAGATCAAACGACGTGACTACACTGGTTACGATGATGAGGAGTTCAAGGAAGGAAACCATGGAATGAAGCGTTCCGTTTTATCCAAGTATGACGAAGTCTTGGAAGGCTCGCGCGAAACCGTAAGCCGTTCTGGCGTTCGTTTTAGGTATGTTGTTTACAATGTGAGCTGCAGGGTTTCCGGTTGGGCAGCTCGAGCAAGTTTACCGCAGTTGAACAACCCGAAACAGAAGAGACTACTGTGTCCGTAAACCGTGCCTTGTTATCAATAGATTACTCCAGTGAGTCGTACATCGCATTGCTTTTCGTCTTTCTGACGCAAATGTTACAGAAAATTTGGAGGCGCACGACTATCTTCGTGAAGGGGATGTAGGCTTTAAGAAGCCAAAGGTAAGCTTTGCATCGTCCCAGTGACTTGTATGTTTATTAAACTTTTCCAGACCAAAAGGAAGCGCTCTTCCCGACGGGTTCCTATCGAGGATGAGACTCTTGGTGGTGACGACATGGATCGAATGGAGGTGGATGAGAAACCTGTCGTTCCTAGGACACGTGAGTTAGACACCAATTTTATCGATGACGATGAGCTACAAGCTGCTCTCGCTCGCCAAAGAAGAGCCAAGATCCACAAGACAAAAAAGCTGTCCCCCGAAGAAGTCGCGCGTAAAAGTGGGTACATACTTATCTTTGTGCATGACCTTTTCTTATCTTTTTCCAGTTGCTGCCGATCGCGCCCGGGGGCATTCGTCCCTTGCCGATGATGTTGTCAAGGTGGAAGAGGTGAAAGAAGAGACCGCCGAATCTGGTTTGACATTTGACGACACCTCTGAATTCGTTCGCGCTATTTCCTACAACCCCACTGCAGTTAAAGTAGAGCAAGCTGGGTCCTCCGTAGCACCGCCTCCGCCCAAGACCCGATCACCATCTCGGGACATGTCGATCCCAGGCGATGAAGCCCTGGACGAAATTGAAGCTGGCGAGGTGGTAGTGAAAGAGGAAGATGACGAAGAAATGCTAGAGGCGATTGAACAGGTTATCAAAGATACCGAGGCAGAAGAACGTGCCGCTGCGATAAACGGCCAGGACGAGGCAACAGTCGGGACATCCGCTGAACTCACCTTTGGCTCGGGTATGGCCAACACATTGTCTCTTCTCCGTCAGCAAGGGCTAGTGGCACAACCGAACGCGGACCAAGCTGAGCGTGAGAAAGTCCAACGACAACGCGATTTCTGGCTCGCAGATTACCGACGTATGTTAGCCCAGCGAGAGCTTGACAGGTTGCAGGCCCGTGGCGGAAACAAGGATCAAGCAACCCGAGAATATGAGAACCGCACGCGAGAGCAACAGGATGCCCGTGCCGGTCTCGAACTGTTCAAGAACTACAAGCCCGACATTAATATCGTTTATTACGACGAGTTTGGTCGCAACCTTACACCTAAAGAGGCCTGGAAAGCGTTGTCTCATAAGTTCCACGGGAAAGGGTCCGGGAAGATGAAGACTGAGAAGCGTTTAAAGAAGATCGCTGAAGAGAAGAAGAAGGAGGCCATGGCCAGTGGTGACACCCCTCTGAGCATGAACAGAGCGTTCCAGATCCGACAAGAAAAGACTGGGCAAGCCCATTTCGTATTGTCTGTCGGTAACAGGGGGTATGTTTTTGTCTATTCTCTGGGATGGGATGGTTGGGCTAAACCCCCTGCCTGTAGCGCCGTACCTCAAGCATCGGAGTTCCTCGATCCCCAGCCACTGTCGAAGGGTAAGACTGAGAAGACAAAAAGCAAGAAAAAGGAGGCTGCGAAAGCTGCCGCTCCTCAGGCCCTCGACTCAACAGGGTTTATCACCTTGCCTGCTCCCCAGGCAAACGGCTCGCTCAACGCGAGTCCCGTGCCTTCTGGCTTTTCGTCTGTCGTACAGACGAATGGCGCTGGGTCACCCGCGCCTATGAAGCCTGGCTTCTCGCGCATATCGTCGGCTGTGGATACACCTTCGCAGAGTAGCACTCCTGTCACAGGAGAGAGGACCAAGGTCGCATTTGGGTTCGGAGCGAAGAGGAAAGCCGCAGAAGATTTCCTTGATGAGCCTGCGTCTAAGAGACGGTGACTTGATCGTGTCGTGTATTCTACCGCCGTATTCCCCATCAGTGTACCTTGTTTCCTTTCCTTTCCATCTTACATCAGTGGACGCTGTCAACGTAAGCTCTTCGGGTTTAGCATAGATGGAGTGTAATCTGAAACACCTCTGAGACTCATGCACATGTGGCACTGGTGATAGGTACATGATCATGACTCGGATATGTAAGAAAATTCCGCTCAGTACACACGCCAGTTTCAGGTCAGTCTTTGCCTACTAGTAGGCTGTGGCCCGATGCAGGTATCTATCAAAATCTACTAGGCATCTCTGATGATCTTTTTCCTGACGAGTCGTGCCACTTTATTCTACGTGCTTACCGTTTCACCATTTCACGCAATCGAGGCTGAACCGTGGGAGAGATGGGCAGGCCAAAACGTCACTGGCAGTAAGTTACGACCGTTGGCAACACCGACTCTGGGCTATTGCTAAATGTAGAACACACATGCCGTGCCATGTCTTACTTTACTAACAGGCGGCGTTGCCGCTAAGCCACTAAGAATGGTGCGTGGAAAATATGAATTGGCAGGGGGATATGGGTAGAATCATTTTACAACGTTCGCAGGAGGATATACATACGTGGCTGATCATCTTCATGTTCATTTGGGAGTCATGCGCAGGTTTTGCAGACCATTCGGGGGAACCCTGGAAGGCTGTGGGATGGATCTGGTAAGTAAATGTTTGACCCGAATATGGGTGTAGCTTTATGGCTTTCATTCCGGCTTCAAGGTATGTACGCTGTCTCACTGTCGAGTTTGAAACCGTTCACGTAACTGATAACGCAGATTTGATCTGCTAGGCTAAGTGGTACATTTTCCCTTTCGCCAGAATAATACCAATCCCATGAGGGTATAAATCCTGGTGATGTTCAGCGTTGCTTGCCAAGATGGACCGCCTCAACTCCCTCGCTGCCGTTTCTCTCTCCATATCAGTTTGCCTCGTCTGGCTTGTCTTTAGGAAAAAGTTGATCCCTCATCAACTTCCTCTCCCACCGGGTCCCAAGGGACTCCCCTTCCTGGGGAGTGCACTCGAGATCAACAAGAATGAGCCATGGCTGACTTACGGAGAATGGAAGAAAGTATATGGTACGTGCCTCTGTCAGCAATGTCTAGGCGCTCTCTTTGACTTGGAGTACAAGGTGAAATCGTCTCGTGCAAACTGTTGGGTCAAACCTATATCATTGTTAACTCGGAAAGGGTTGCGAACGCGTTGCTCGATCAGCGTTCCAACATCTATTCCGACCGTCCAGTGATTCAAACTTCCACCCTGTAAGGCCACACATAATCTCTATTTCAATCCAATCCAACAAACGTGATCGCGCAGCTTCGCAGTGGACTTTAATACAGGGCATCTAAACTATGGCGATACTTGGAAAACTCACCGGAAAATGCTTCATCAAACCCTCAACAAGTCGATCATCCCTAAATACTACGAGTCCCTGACCGAGAGAACGCGAGAATTGATGCTAAATATGTTGCATTCTCCGGAAGACTTTGAGGAACACATGAGAACGTGAGCACACGCTCCCATTGACGCCGTGTAATTTTAACCGCCCTTGACCAGGTTTGCCGCGTCGATCATCATGTCGATCACGTATGGCTATCATGTTGTCCCAAAGGTTGATCCCTTTATAGGGCCGCTCGAAGAGTTCATAAAAATCATCATCCTTACGACGCCTGAGAAAGCGCTCTTGTTTAATCTTTTCCCCCAACGTAGGCCATCATCGAAGACTGAGCTATTTTACTTCTAACTCAAAGTCTAGTTCTCAAACTCCCATCGTGGTTTCCTGGTACTGGGTTCCATCGATTGGCGGAGCGATGCAAGGTGCTGTCACCCAAGGTGCGAAACGGTCCTTTCCAATTTGTCAAAGAGTGTTTGGTGCGTATTGTGACCGCTTGCTTCGTTTTGTACATACTAACCACATGCGATAGGCAAAGAACATCGAAAATGATTCGATGGTGGCGCAACTTCTGAGGGACGAAACCGTGACAACCAAAGATCGTGCAGCGTATGAGCAAAATATAAAGGACGCCGCAACGTCGGGTTTCATAGGTATGTAAGAAACTGAATCTGCTGACAAACCACTCATTCTATCGCGTATTTTTCAAACTGGAAAGCCGGCACTGATACCGTGAGTTCGATGCTTGTTGCATATTTAGATCGTCACACCTAGAAATCTTTCCAGACACAATCGGTTCTCAATACGCTCGTAATGGCACTGATCCTATTCCCGGAAGTCCAGGATCGTGCACAGGCAGAGATTGACAGGGTAGTTGGGAGGGACAGACTGCCAAATTTTAATGACATGGCATCCCTGCAATACATCGACGCTCTTCTTCTGGAAGTCATGAGATGGGCTTCGCTCGTTCCGATGTGTGCGTTGACATATGAATAGATCAACTTCACCAGGATGCTAACCCATCAACTAGCTGTCCCCCATATGGTTACAAAAGACAACATTTTCGAACAGCACCTAATTCCTAAAGGTGGGTGATGTGTCCGACTTGCTAACGCATTCCTCTGATGGTCAATATTCAGGGGCTGTCATTATACCAAATATTTGGTACGCACTCTCGCATATCCTGATGCTGAAGACAGTCTTTATCTGTTACAGGGGCATGTCACGTGACGAAGAGAGGTTCCCTGACCCTGAAACATTCAGGCCAGAAAGACACCTGGATGCAGACGGAAAACTCCTTCCAGACGATCTTTCTGGGATTTGCTATGGCTACGGACGCAGGATTTGTGCCGGGCGGTTCCTTGCCCATGCCTCCGATTGGATCGCAGCGGCGACCATGTTATTCATGTTCAGGTTCAGCAAGGCCATCGGTCCTGCTGGGTATGAAGTTGAGATATTCCCCAAGTTTACGGGCGGCGTTTCACGGTGAGTGGTATCTGCCTGTCCTCCCTGGTTTTTCTCTTGTGTCGTTGTGGTGTCACTGACCGTCTGAGCCAGACGACCTGTCTCGTTTCCTTGCCGCATCACGCTTCGTTTTGAAGGAGCCAAGGAATTGTTGAATGAGTCGCAGATGTGAGACACGAGAGTCCAAGTCTTTGGTACTGCCATACTTGAGTCTAATGCTATCGTGGCTTGTATGCTCTTGAGCCTGGTGCCAATCTTACTGGGCGGTACGCGAAAACCTAATTACTTACATGAACCCCAAAGCTTGAACCAAGTTGTAACTAGTAGCTGGCCTTGAATCACATTTCATCAACCGCCCTGTACTTTATGAGGTACAATGGCCACTTCGTTGGCGACACAGCTAGGCATGGGGCACGTCCTAGAAAGAAGGACTTATATTTCTGCGATCGCGTCGGGGAGTCCCATCGTTCCCGAACCTGGCATGCTTGGTCCCCTCGGTGCCATCTGGGTCGGCGGTCCCACGCCAGAGCATAGCAAGCATGTATCAGTACCTTGGCGGGCTGACCATGACATAGATAGGTGGCCACCACACAGCACCGGTGCGACGACGCCAGACCAAGTGGGCGAACGTTGCTGGCGCCCAGACTCTTCACTCCATCTTCGCGTTACGCGTTACTTCGCATAGACCTCGAGTTCACAACATTCAAGTTCCTCACTTGCCTCACCATCTGAGTGACACTCAAATGTCCAGGTATTACTTGAACTTTATGCAAAACGGGCTCGGCGCTTAGCGCTCGCCACTGGACGCTAAGAGGTTTCGGATACTAGGCTAGTAGGACTGATACACCCAGCGTCCCTAAGTTGAAAAATACTACCTACCAGTGGTCCCTGTTTACTAGTATGCAGTGGTGGCCGCTCTCTTTCTAGAGGTGGTGCACATAGCATTGCAGCAGCAACGTTCCCCAATTCTATGGTCCCGAGTAAGTTACAATTACAGTGTCGCGCCAGCAACTTTAACGATATTTCTCATACAAATCCCGTCACCCAAGTTGCATAGCCATCGAGTCGTTACTGACACTGGTGTTCGTTCCTTCCAGTTTCCGTAGCAAGATATTCAACCTGAGAAGCGGTACGTTTTCGATGTGTTGAATATTCCTTTTCAAGTTGCATGCGGATGACTTCCTCAGTTCGTTTGCGCGCTGTTTGAACTAGAGACCGTGATGACGCGCGACTGTTCCTTCGCTCACGTGGTCCTGCAGCAGCCCTGGGCGTTTTCTATTTAATTGGTCGAGTTTATGGCGGACGGTAAGTAATGGAGCTCATGGGTCTTCGAGTAAACCTAATTACACATAAGTCTCTTTGTTTGCCCTCCATTGTGGCAGTTGGCGTTCGGTGTGTTACAGTCCACTACCAAGCTTTTCATGTGCTCCATGCACATTTTTCCATTCGCAAGATAAAGAGCACATCACTGTACGCAATCCTAGCCATTTCGTTTGCCATCGGAGCTTGTGGAGTTGATGGGCTGCCCTCGCCATTTTTCCGTGTCTGTGCCATATCCACCATGCCTGGCAATGTTTGAACAGCATTCGGTACGTACTTTGAGTTCCGGAATGCCTAGAATTTGGCTTGTCGGGAACCATGCCAATGTCAAGAACCATGCCTCGTCAATGAAGCTCAGACTATAAGTATGTGCTCATCCTACCGACAAAGACCCAGACCCTCTATTGAGATCAACTACTCAAGCAAGTGTCCCTAGAAATCAAAGCAATGTTCAATTCTGCATTCAACGAAGATGTACCTCTCTACCCTTCTTGCTTGGGGAACATACTCACGCGACCTTTTTCTAGGACGCTTGCGAGTTAATCGCCAATGGTCTGGGGCTAAGGCAGTACTACTGTGGCTGGGTCACCAATGGGCTGCCGTGCAACACACTAGTTCTCGGGGACGATGTTCCCGAACATTTGCGCGTCGTTCATCGAGTCAACGGGACCCAAAGGCTTGAATGTTTGTGGGGTGCATGCGGGGAAGAACTCAGCAAGGATTGTCTTGTCAGGCACGTGCAAGAGAGACATCTCGAGTACAGATGGCCATGCCCAAGATGCGGCGTGACGTTCAGCCGTAGAGGGGTAATGGACGCGCATCGTACTCATTGCAGTGGCTGATGTAGGAATATCATGTCTCTTGGTTGGTTTGTAAGTAATTTCTCTGTCGGTCCTCATTCATCACGGGCTGAATTGTTGATACAGTGTTGATGTCTCCGACTTTGTTACCTACTGTGCGCGCTCGTCAATGTATTAGACGTTGCCCTCCAAGGACCAAATATCACACAGTTTTGTTTGGAGCAAGGACGAGGCTGCCTCCGCAACGCAAAAGCGGAAGCAGGCATCGATGTTCCCGAACGTTTCCTAACAACCCGGACAGTGTCTACACTGCAAATCGTGGAGAAGATACTTATTTAACTTGGACGATGATACGGATGCTTCTACCATGCTTCTACCTTGTTCCCTATTCAGGTACATCATTGCCCCTTTCCGCTTATACTCTTTCATCGCCTTTGCATATCAGTATCCTTTGCAACGTTGCGGCATTTCTCGTTTCATCAGTTTGAGGGTCCAGCAAGTGGCCGCGGCGGACGCGCACGCAATACTATTACTTTCGTGTGATCACCGGTGATTAATGATTCAGCGACGCCCTGATTGGCATTTTCGAAGTATGATCGTTATGCGTTGGAGTTAAAAAGTCCACGGTCGGCTGCATGGGTCATCCCTCTAGAGAAATCCAGCTTGGGGAACTCGGTGAACAGGCCCGACCAGCACGGATGTGCAGTCCATGGGTAGCATTCTCATCCGTTTTGGTCAGGACCTCATCACGGAGGCGATCAATAACCTCTGGCACGTTGGCATGGCGGACAATTGCTCCGGTGTTTGTCCCCGCTCCTTCTGCTGTCGATCACATTATGTAGTCAGTTCTTTCGTGCTCAAGTTCATCGTGTCGACCAATTTCCGCCTGTTCAGAAATAGATGATTTGTCAACTAGTTAGTTTGTTATAATTGGCCAAGGGCCCTTGGGGACATCCCGTGGGAGGACCGTCTCGGTCTCCTGTCACTCATTAGCAAAGACGTTTGCTTTCGCGGTGTTGTAGCGATCGAATGTTTAGCTCTCTCTCTGCATCGGTACTCGAACAATTCATACTCAAGTTGTCATGTTTGACTCGAATATGCAAGGCATTTCAAGCATGGCGAGGCACCTGAACAAGGTAAATGTGGGACAAGCCAGTTTGACATTTTGTAAATTGGTGCCGGTGGAACTTGGATAGGATCTTCTTTGTTTGTTCATATGTACGTCGTGCCTGGATGGAGACTGTCGTTTGATTTTCGTAACCGAGATCGCAGATCCAGTTTGCTACAGTTTAAGGTGGTTCATTTTCGTAGCCCATCGGTCCGTGCGGGTATAAAACATAGTCATGGGCTTCCTATTGAATTAGATGGACTGCTTCAACCCTCCCGTTACCGTTCTCTTTTCCTTAGTATCAATCTGCTTTGTCTGGCTTGTCCTCAGGAAAAAGTTGTCCCCTCATCAACTTCCTCTCCCACCGGGTCCCAAGGGGCTCCCCTTTCTCGGGAGCGCACTCCAAATCAACAAAGATGAACCATGGCTGACTTATGGAGAATGGAAGAAAATGTATGGTATGTGCATCTGCTAGCAACGTCTATGTACTCTTTTTGACTTGGAGTACAAGGCGAAATCGTCTCGTGCACACTGCTGGGCCAATCCTACATTATCATCAACTCGGAAAGGGTTGCGAACGCGTTGCTCTATCAGCGTTCAAACATATATTCTGACCGTCCAGTGATTCGGACGTCCACTCTGTAAGGAACCCCATAATCTCCATCTCAACTCACTCTGACAAACGTGGTCGTTTAGCTTTGCGATTGACTTTAATACGGGACATCTGAACTATGGCGACACTTGGAAAATGCACCGGAAAATGCTTCATCAAACCCTTGGGAGCTCAATGATTCCTACATATCACGAATCCCTGATCGAGAGAGCACGAAAATTGGTGACAGGTATGCTGCATTCTCCGGAAGACTTCGAGGAACACACGAGAACGTGAGCACACCCCCTCATTGACGTCGTGTAATCGTAATCGCCCTTGATAGGTTTGCTGCGTCGATCATCATGTCCATCACATATGGCTATAATATTATCCCGAAGGACGACCCCTTCTTAGGGTTGTACGAAGAGTTGATAAAGATCGCCACTCTCACGACACCGGAAAGAGCACTCTTATACAATGTTTTCCCTCAACGTGAGTTGTGTCATCATCAAGGATCAACCCATCATTCTTCTAACCGAAATTCTAGTTCTTAACCTCCCGTCATGGTTCCCTGGTGGTGAGCTCCACCGACTGGCAGAGCGATGCAGGGAATTGTCACCCATGGTCCGAGATGGCCCTTTCCAATTTGTCAAGGAGTGTTTGGTACGTATTTGCGTCTGTTTGCTTCATTCTATGCTTAATGTCCGCGTACGACAGGCAAAGAATATTGAAAACGATTCGATGGTGGCACAGCTTTTGAGGGACGAAACCGTGGCAGCCAAAGATCGTGCGGCATATGAGCAGAATATAAAGGATGCCGCAACGTCGGGTTTCATAGGTAAGAAATGAATCCAACAACACATTCATTCAATGACGGTATATACCCTCTACTTTGAACTGCAAAGCCGGCACCGACACCGTGAGTTCAACGCCCGCCTCCACTTTCAAATGTGACACCTGAATAATGTTTCAGACACGATCAACTATCATTACGTGCATGATGCTACTGATTCTGCGCCCAGAAATCCAGGATCGTGTGCAGGCAGAGATCGACAGGGTGGTTGGGAGGGACAGGTTGCCAAATTTCGACGATTTACCATCCTTGCCATACATCGACGCTCTCATTCTGGAAACTATGAGATGGGGTCCACTTGTTCCAATGGGTACGTTGTCATACGAATAGGTCGACTTGCCTGAATGCTGACCCACGGGCCAGCTGTCCCCCATATGGTTACAAAAGATGACGTTTTCGAGCAGTACCTCATTCCCAGAGGTGGGTAGTGTTTCCAACGTGCTAATGCATTCCCCTGATCATCAATATCCAGGGACTGTCATTATACCAAACTTGTGGTATGTTGTTTTACATATGCCAGTGTTGAAGACGGTTTTCATTCGTCACCCCGTAGGGGCATGGCACACGACGAAGAGAGGTTCCCTAGCCCGGAAGAATTTAAACCAGAAAGACACCTGGACGCAGACGGAAAACTGCTTCCTGATGATCTTTCCATGATTTGCTATGGGTACGGACGCAGGATTTGTCCTGGCCGGTACCTCGCCCATGCTTCCATCCGGATCGCATTCGCGAGCATGCTGTCCATGTTCAGGTTCAGCAAGGCGATCGGTCCTGATGGGTCCGAAATCGAGGTATTACCCAAGCTTATCGGCGGCGTTTCACGGTGAGTAGTACTTGCCCATCTCTTGCAACTTCTTTCTTCGTGATGGTGTTGCCGTGTTACTGATTATCTGTGTAGTCAACCCGTCTCGTTTTCTTGCCGCATCACGCCTCGTTTTGAAGGTGTCAAGGAACTCCTTACCGCGTCACAAATGTGAGGTGCGGGAGATCGAGGATACGGTGTAATTATTGTACTCTAGATGATTCTAAACTCTGGACTTTGTAATGCTTTCAGTTACTGCTACTCGAGCAAAGCTGTCGTGATTTGAATGCTAGTACAATGCTTCTTCGCTTTCAAGCTAAGCTGGTGCCAATCTGATGATCTGTCATTCTCGGAACAAACTCACGAATCATCTCTCGCTCTGCGATCAACATGCGGCTTCCGTACGCTTCTCTCCTCCCTTTTTGGGAAGGAATGTGTGCTTCAAGTTGCAAGAGAGATGGTCAGCGCACCTGTCTTGATCAGGAGCCTGTACTAGTACTATCAATCCGCGAAGAGTCGGCCCCAGGGTCGCCACATACAGTTTCCGTCAACGGTGCAAAGTTTAAACTTCAAGTAATGGATCGTTTATTCCAACTTGGATTGAAGCTTCAAGCTAACGCTCAAACGCTATGTCAGCATTCAATTCTTCCCGCTCGACGGCCGTCGTGTGGGATTATCTTTGCAAAGGAGGCATAGTATGTTGTGCCGTCAGAGATGGTTGGCGTAAATAGGCTGATTCCGTACACTGCGTCAAACGGGTCCGTGTATAAATTGATACAGTGACGGTCTGGTTTGGGACTCGGAGACTCGGACGAGCCGGGTCATGCATTCATGCCGCATCCCGGGTCCGGGTTTGTCATTACATAATGCGCTGAGCTTGAATGTGGAAAGCCTTTTCCTTTTGTAGATCCACCGCTAGGCAACTCATTCACGCGGCTGAATTTCACCTAAATTTGATCTCAGATTATGATACGTGCGGGTTCGATACTTGACCTCTCCTGTGTCAGTTTGTTGGTAAGACAAGAGCTGCATTGTTTGGACCGTGTCACTCACGCGCCAGTCGCCCTCAGGGATGGCAGAATATCCGCGACGCTACCGTGACGGCGGCAATGTTGTTGACTCGGCTCGATTCAATGCAAACTCAAACTACGGGCGTATTTTGGAAGTGACTTGAGTTTGACAAGCAAACGGGCCAGTTTATGTACTCACTAAAACTTTTTTTTTGGAACCTTTGCAACCAAAAGGTCCACGCAGAATAGAAAAGCCAGGGGTGACAAGCGGGGCTTGCAGGGACGGTAAATAACATGGTACCGATCTGCATCGCCACAGACTATGGGGTTCGTTAAAAAGTATTTGATGCCCGTCCAACTTGAAGGTACGTTTCAGTCCCCTGCTTACCCCAGTCACTCCTACGGTCATGACTGGCTCTGGCTCTGGGTCCGTGTATACTCTCGGTTTCGTTCTCTGTCTCGGGTTTGCTCTCCACGCTTGGCGAAAGCGCCGACTCAGAGGTGGGCTTCCATTGCCTCCCGGTCCGCCTGGCCTTCCCTTGGTCGGAAATACATTCGAACTCAACTCAACCCACCCCTGGTTGTCGTATGAGAAATGGGGAAAGCAGTATGGTGCGTCCGGGTCTTGATTTTCCGCGAACGCTTGTTCACCTTTCTTTCAGGTGGCCTAGTATACGTCAACTTACTTGGCAAGGATTTTATCATCATCACTAGTGCGAATGTAGCGCGCGATTTACTGGACCGCCGATCGACTATCTATTCCGAGAGGCCTCACATGTCTGCAAACAAATTGTATGTCATTTTGTTCGTGGATAGTCGAGTATCGCATGGGTTGACGCGCATAGGTTTGGAATGGATTTCAACTCGGGGCTTCTTCCGTACGGCAACAAGTGGCGGCTACACCGAAAGCTGTTCAATACTGCTCTCAACAAGGTAACGGCGCGTCAGTTTCAACCAATAGCAATCTGCAAGGCCCGCCAGCTCATCGAGAACTTGCTCGATCTGCCAAAGGAATATGAACAACATCTTAGGACGTATGTCGTCCATCTTGTCGTCCATTGGCGTTGCTTGACGATACGTAGACTTGCGACAGCGACTATCATGGCCGTGAATTACGGATATGAAGTTGCACCCCAGAACGACCCATTTGTGACAAAGATTGAACATTTTACCGGATTGTTCATGAGCGCACTCACACCTGAAATGGCTGCGTTGTTGCTCGCTTTTCCATTCTGTACGTTTCACTGATCGTCTTGTTGAATTGTTGCATTAACAATAGGAACCATTCATTAGTGGCTTATATTCCTTCCTGGCTTCCCGGGGGAGAATTCAAACGACGGGCTGGGGAATGTCGTCTCCTTGCGAAGGAAGTATTATCCGGTCCAGTCCAATGGGTCATGGATAACATGGCAAGTATCAAGATCGATTACTAATTTAACAAACAGATGAAGCTCATTCTACTAGGCTACCGGAACCGCAAAAGAATCGCTCGTTCGCATGTTACTTGAGGCAGAAGATAGTGAGACGAACAAAGATGCTATCAGAGCTGTAGCAACGTCTGCTTTCCTCGGTATGTGAACCCACGTTCCTTTTCGCCCAACGTGGACTCAAAACAATATTGTAGGCGGCGCGGAAACTGTGAGTGGCCCAATAATTACTATTGACTCGACTTGACGATTCTCTAGAGCGATTCAACACTAAAAGTTTTTATCCTCGCCATGGTACTCTATCCTGAGATACAAGCAAAGGCTTGGGAAGAACTTGATCGCGTCGTAGGCAATGGACGCCTCCCAGAATTCGCCGACCGGCCGAACCTGCCATACGTAGAGGCAATATGTCTTGAGACGTTCCGATGGTTCCCTGTAGTACCTGATGGTGGGTGCGTTCATCCGGAGACACTAGCCAGTGCTGAGTTGCTTTTGCAGGACTCCCGCACATGACTGCTGCAAGCGATGTATATGAAGGCATGTACATTCCCAAGGGTGAGCAGAATGAAATCGTCGACGACACAGCATGTCATAATTCCTGCAGGTGCCATCGTACTTACCAGCATCTGGTGTGTATCTTGTCCATTTACCCGACATGTTCTGGCTGAATTAGAGGTAGGGGAATGGGACACGACGAGGCGCGGTTCGACGATCCGATGACCTTTAGACCCGAACGACATCTCACATCCGACGGGACGCTCGCCGAAGGCACGGCTAACAATTCCTTTGGCTTTGGTCGGTAGGTGACATGCTTGCATTCGCTGAATTAGGGGATACTAGAGGCTTCTGTAGCCGCTCCTGTCCCGGAAGGCATTTAGCAGATCAGAACGTCTGGGCTGCGGTCGTGACCATGCTGGCAACCCTGCGGTTTACAAAGGACCGTGACGAGCTCGGGAATGAAATTGAAGTCAAGGTAGAATTCACGAGTGGAATCGCAACGTGAGGTCGTCGTCGAGCTCTGCGTTTGACCGTTGCTGATCGTTTGTCGTGGCGATAGCGCTCCTAAACCGTTCGTGTGCTCCATCACTCCGCGCTCTCCATGTGCCGAGAGCCTTATTCGGATGAGAAATGAGGAACGACACTAGGGTGGGTTTGAGTGGGAGAACCGGATTACATCCAGAGGCATTTCATATGATACACATGGATCTACGGTATCCAATTGTAATTAGGGCTATAAAATGAAGAGTGGTGGGATATATCTGGTTACGGAGATTGATGAATTATAGGGACGATGTCGAATGAGATCTGGCGGCGTCGGTTTCCTTTTCTTTCGGCGAACCAAAGATCATCCGGTAAAGCTCAGGTCCTTCTCGTATCAGAGCCTAAGTGCGATTACATTTCGATACGTTAGAGGAGGGTAGGGCGAGACTCACTATGATGACCTCGACAGCAATGAGGGCAATGATTACTAGTTCCATACGGTGCGCAGAAGACTAGGATACGCTAAGCACTGTACGACATGGTATGATGAAGCTGGTGCGTACCTCCGTGAGCAGCTGTCTGAGGGTCGATTGAACCTGCATTTAATGTCTGAGATGCACGTTCACCCATCGACGAGAGCTGAACTCACCTCGGTCGCATAAGTGATCTTCTCGTTGACGGCATGCGTCCGCGCCTTGACCTCCAGCGCGGCCGTCATGGATTTAAAAAAGCTCTCGAGTTCGGGCTCGGTCCAGTACAGATCAGGGGTATCAGAGAAATTCTCGCGGTTGAGATTGATGCCTTGGCGGAACTTCATCAGGACGCCTAGCTTTTTGATGAGTTCCTGGCGGCCGAGTCCGGGTTTCCCGGTCTTCTCAAGAGAATGAGGTAGTTGAGCGACGGAGAGGAGGTATGCCTCGAGGGACTCTTCGAGTACGGAGAGCGCTGTGGAACGAGAGAGCGCTTGAGAGTAAGCATAGCGCGCGAGGAGCGTCGTCATGTCGAGCGATGGATTCGATGGGGAAAAGGAAGCGGCATTCGTAGGATCTTGGAGCTGTGCGACGCGTCCGAGGATGATCAAGTCACCCTGTATTCGAGTTTTCCTGAAACGAAGAGGGGACGATCAGCCGTTCTGTGCATAATGCTCTGGACGAGTTTCGAGCTCACTCGTTTGGGTCTGTGACGAACTCGAGTTCTTCCGTCTCGGGGTCTGGGAGCGAACCGACCTCACAAGGCGCCAAGATGTCTTTTGCAAACTGGCGGGCTTCATCTTCGTTCAAGCCCCAGCATACGAAGCTGCCGTTTCCAAAGACGAAAATTTCGCCGTCCTCTGCCCAACGTGGAATCCACCATGCGTCGTGGAGTTTCTGAGAATCGGGTGTGAGACGAGGACGTAGGCGAGTTGGGAGGTAGCGTTCTGCAGTTGCGAAGGTGAGCACGGGTCGGATTGGGCTGCGCGTTGGAGTCGGATTTGAACGGATAGGAAGAGAGGCAGAGGCAGTGCGTCGAAGCGGGGTGCTGGCTTTTGGCTTCTGCTTGGGCGTCGCGTCGGGTTCTGTAGAAAGCGCGCGCGAACAAGACTGGATAGGTGTCCGTCGAGGTATCACTGGGAAACGTGCACGACGCACTAATAATGCATTCATCAGCTTCAACGATTTGCGTTCAAGCTAGCTTAATATTCAGTCTTGTGGCACGACGAGGTTGCGTTGCTCGTCGGCAGGTCACGTGCCTCGAAATAACACTCGAATGGAATGTGAATAATAGCTTACACTCGCCATATTAGCACCCACTGGGTTCAAGTGTGAACATGCGCTACTGAGTAGAGTGTACCTCTCCATGGCGGTGGAAACAAGTAAAGCTATACCAGTGCACCCATCTATTCATCCTCGTATCCCTGAACAGGTCTCCGTGGTCGTTTTGGCACTGGAAGAGGGCAAACAGTAAGCGGGCCACGAATCATGCGCTCACAAGGTACGCATGCTCACGAGGGTATGTGGTTGGCGCGCGTTCAGCAGGAACATAACCAAAGTATTTCTGCCTGATCGATGGGATTGTCAGAGCAAAAACAGGCCCCGCAGCTCCCATGAGACAAGACCAGAAGATGACTGGTTGTTCATGTGCGAGATATTGCTAGGTGGCGATTCAGCCTCGGGCGCAAGAACTAGCATGCTAGCACAGAGCTTGCCCACTCACAAGGTATCTGTAGGTCCTTCTAAACGGTGAGATTATGGACGCCATGACTTTGGTTCTCCTACACTGCGAGGACGAAGACGGAAACGATGTTTGTGTGTGTGTGCATGTATTTGGCAAAGGCTTCAGAAAGAAACATTTTAACGAACTTTCCAATCAAATCGAATAATAACGCTACATGGGCTATATAAATTACGCTGATGCTGCAAATTGACAACCGTACAAGTGTAAAGATCTCGAAGTACAAGGTAATTGAAATATAAGGCTGTCCAAATTTTGACGATATGCATGGCTAGACAACCTCAGGACAAGTATCAATATCATCAGCGGCACCACGATAAAGCAGCCCGAGGGTTGTCCTGGGTAATCAGTCGAGTCTACGCACAGCTAGCCCGGCGTCAAAACAGAGGCAGCGAGTCTTTCGACATCTTCCACATTGACCATGCGCCGCTCGTTATCTAATAGATCGACGGTCCCCATAAACTGCATCGTCGGTTTCCGATGCGGAGTTTCCGGTGGCGGGTGGACTTCTGTGACGGAGGCAGGGCTTGGTCCTTGACGCGTCAACATGTTTTTCTCAGACGATGGCCCACACACCATCTGATTTAGGATTAATCGCTACTCCTACAGAGATTGGAAACACAACTCACCTGTGTTGTGCAAGTTCTCATGGCCATCTTTTTCTGTTTCCTCCTTCTGTATTCACGAAGTGGGGTCCCCTCAGCAGCAGCCGCTTTCATCTCTGCCTCCTTCCTCCTGAGCCTTCGAAGCGTGCTCTCAGACAATGTCTCGCCCTCCTTCAAGCTCAGCACGACCCTCTCGAGGAGACCTACGGGAGGAAGAGGAGTAGCCATGGCGAGCCCAAGAACGTCTTTGCCACCGAAAGCGATGATGTGGTCCCCAGAACATATCGGTAGGATCTGCGGGAGCTCAGTGGCATCATCCAAGCCATTGGGAGGCGGATGAAAGGGGTGCGCCAATCCCAGAAAGCCTGTGCCCACGCAGGGCGCCTTAACACTTGCGAGACTGAACGTGGTCAGGTCCCATAAGAGATGCTCTGTAGGCGGTTGGTAACGAATACATGTAGCTACCATCCTCCAGAACGTGCGAGTGGTAGAGGATTTTGGACCGAGGTCGCGAAGCTTTGTCGAGACGAAGATCTTTGCCACCGTGTGGTGAACCATTCCATTGGCAGGCGAGCGAGTGGTGATGAGGATAGATGTACTCAGACCTGCGTTATTCCACATGGTATGGTCGTTCGCGAAAACTTGTGTGGTTCAAAGACGCGTCTAGATCACGTGGGAACAAAGTCAGTCACGTGTAGCCTAAGAGACCTTGCCAAAAATGGAAAGTAAAGATTGACCTTTGCGAGTGCCATGTCTGCGGTACCATCCACACCAAGGGCGAATCCGAGCAAGTTGGCCTCGACCCCCGCAGCGACACCAACAGCGACCCGTGTTGCGGGTTCACATACCTTGCAGGCATCCCCATACTACGCGACCACCCGCAGACACTCGCTATATGGCACCGAAGACCGCGTCGTGATCGACCCAGGGTCGCGCATCTGGAAGGTTGGTTTCAGTGGAGAGGGAAAGCCAAGAGACGTCTTTTATGCCAATGCAATCAATTCCGAATCTTTGTGGAGTTGGAGTCGTGCCGCCGATCTGTCAGCAAGGGCAGAGGAAGACAAGATACTCGAAATTAACATCGAAAAGTGCATGCGCTCTGTATTCCACGAGTGAGCGTTACTGCACTTTGAGTCTTGCCCAATCTGATCATAGTCTATGCTAGCTCGCTGCTTACTGACCCCAAATCACGCAAGGTCATTCTCGTCGAGCATCCGTTACTTCCTTTATATATCAAAGACGCACTTGCTAAGGTCTTGTTCGGAAACCTGCAGGTACGTTTGGTTGTCTCATATCTCGTTAACTTATTCAAACTCAACCAAGGTTCCTTCGGTATCATTTGCTTCGAGCCACTTACTTTCGCTCCTTTCTGTTGGTCGTATTACGGGTCTTGTTATCGATTGCGGTCATCTCGAATCTACAGCACTCCCCGTTCGTCGCGTCTTTCTGATACTTCATTTAGACTAACAAAAGGTATCACAGATATTTGCTGCTCGACCCTTGTTTCCCCACCTTCGAACAACACCTTTAGCCGGCGCACAGCTCACGTCTCATCTCCGTGCGCTTCTGTTATTGTTCGGGACATACATACCCCCACCGTCGAATCTTAGCAGCGTGGCCCCACCTCCATCAAGTAGGACTGGTCGCGTGCCACAAGAAATCCTGACGGACGCAGTCGTCGAGGATATCAAAACGCGTTGTTGCTTCGTCAGCACCGCACTGGAAATCCACCGTGATTCGATACGTCCCTCATCTCCTGCACCTCCTTCAGAATCAGATCTTCCACCCTCCAGCGACGCCGCCATGTCAGAATCAGAATTTTCACGTGCATCGGAGGGAGTGGAAAGTATGAGCTCTTCACAACAAGCTTCGTCCGAGTTCGAAATGATCTCACAGTCCGAATCGGGTGGCGGAGAAAGCCATCTTCAGATGCTCGCCAACATGTACACAAGGCACTCGACCGCGACGGATGTTCATCTCCGCGTCGTGCCTCCTGCGGCGCAACAATCGGGTACGGGAAGAGGCACTTTGATCATCCCAGGTTGGATCCGCGAACGTGCAGCCGAAGTCTTGTTCGAAGGCGGTGACGTCGATGAAAGCAGCGTCGCCGAGGTCCTTTTAGAAACCCTTCTCAAGGTCATCCCTTCCGCCTGCTTCGCCATCCACACCCCGTTCTGAACGCTGGAACTCACAGGTACCGATCGACCTCCGGCAAACGCTCGTATCGTCCATTCTCGTCACGGGCGGCACAGCGATGCTACCGGGCTTTATCCCACGGCTTCACGCTGAATTGTTGCGTGCCATCGGATCGACGGTGTCGCGACCGCGCCAGGGACCGACGCGGTCCGGAAGGCCGCCTCCACCTACATACGATCGCTATGCTGCACTACGCCCGCTTGTTCCTCACATCGCGATCCTCAACAACCCTACGCCACAGGTGTCGTCGTCGTCACCTCGCGCGGCTGCGAACGCGGGCAAGGCACCTGGGTTTGCCCCTGCGTTGATGGCCTGGGTGGGAGGTTCGTTGGCCGGGTAAGTCATCACGACGGCTTTTAGGTGGGTGTATGCCCCATACTCATACCATGCTGCCCTCTCTTTGCAGTGCTCTCAAAACAGGCGGGGTAGAGGTCTCGAGAGAAAAGTGGGATGACACGTTATCGGCCCAGATCGATGATGACGACACGATGGAGTCTGGGCCACCCATGTCGCCCGAGCAGCGGCCGAGAGGTATGCTGCCCGATTGGACACGGACGCCGTTATCGGCGGGTGCGCCGCCTGCGGTGACTCCCAAACCGGCAGTGGAACCACCATCGCCTCAGACAGCCGTGGGCGCATAAGTTGTAAAACACATTGTATTGTCATGAACACCTATTTTACCATATTGACGTGAAACCGAGAGCTAGCCTAACACCGTAATCTCTACAGTCTTGTCAAAGAAGGGGGAAAAATGCGCGGGACGGACTCGCGAAAATAAGGACGACAAACGAATGACAAACGGCGCAAATATATGCGCGAAAATGAAGGACGTGGTATCGCAATGAGCAGTCAAATGACGAAAATATCTACAAGTGAATGAAATGTGAATCAATATTGTAGCCTGTTCCGCGAGAGAAGGCGAAGTATAGAGAAAAACTTGAACAGGCAAGCGACGAACGAACGAAACGTATGCATAATCCCACCTCTACTCCCGACTCCCGATGATACGCAAAAAAATCTTGCCGCAGTGGGTTGAAGCAATGTCAAGCCACTCGTCCTGAGATGATATAAAATAAAGAGCAGCGCCCTTGGAACGGGAAGATCCGAGAGAAGACACAGATCCTGCGCGAGGTCGCCCAACCTTTTCGGCGGGGGCCTGCTCCATGAGGGCTATAGCGAACGTTTCACAAATAGTCGACTTGTCAGCCTGCATAAATTTATCGTAAATTTTTCGACGCAATTGGTCGAATGTGATATAGCGAGGGAGGCGGAGCATGATGATATTGTCTTCGTGCATGGCCTTGATGGATATCATTCCGGGGTTATCGCTGGACGACGTCGATCCACTTGATATCGAGGTCGTCCAAGAGGACCGGCGCTCCGAATAGTTAGAATACAAGCTGACCGTCGTGTTGGATTGTTCTCGCGCGAAATGGTACATCTCATCCACGGTCGGTGTCTCGGGGTAACCAGTTGGAGTCTGAGGGCATGGCGCAATCAAATCTGAAGGGTCATTAGCACCTGTGATGCTACGACACGATGGAATAGTGCGTACCACGAAAGTAGGTATCGAGGAGATCTTCCTGATCTTCAGATTGAGAATCATCTTCTGACCATGGTTCGTACTCCCTCTGGGGTTCCTCCGGGAGGGTGGGTCGTCGTCGCATGTGATTCATTGATGTCCTTGAAGGCCGTTCACCGCGCGGAATCACAGCATCGACGGAGGAGTTGGTCACTAATGATGCCAAACTGGATACAGAAGCCCTAGGGCGGTGTCTAGGTTCGGGGGTTGGACTCGGCAAACAATAATCGACGTCGAGTTCGTCCAGGTAGACAGCAGCCCTCAATGTTGCTGAAGAGTGCGTGGATTGCAAAGAGGCTCTCGAATACCGCGACAAAGATCGTGCTGGAGGGATGGTGAATGCCATAGCTTGACAAGGAGTGGAACCACTTACACGATAGCTCAGAGGATCCCAGAGTGCTGGGTGGAGAAGGGACATAAACCCTTGCATTGCGGTTCATCTTACTAGTAGATCCGGACCGTTTTCGCGACCAAACCTCGTCTATATCTGACATCGGTGAAGAAGAGAGTTCGCGATCTTCTGGGAGTGATTCCAGAATAAAGGAACCTCGTTCACTGCCGAGGACGTGGGGGTTGTGTTCAAATCTGATCTGCATCTCTTGCGACGCGATGACGGGTTGCCGAGGAGTGGACGGAAGTTGTTGAGGTGTCGTGACTGGTGTTGAGGGCGAAGAAGACGAAGAATGAGACCCGGAGGAGGAAGCTCTGGATCTCAAAGAGGAAATCTCCTGCCTCCGATGCATCAATCTACCTGGTCTCGGTAGGTCGGGAGTGTCTTCTGAAGACGAATCCGAGTGGGTGGAAGCTGCATGGATGATTTGTACGTTTTCTGGTGCCTTTCCTTTGGTCGGAGATGATGACTTGGTGGAGAGCGAACTCGGCGAAAGCGGAAAAGCGGAAAGTATGCTGCTCGACAAGGACGCTCGGGGCTGGTCAGCATCAGGTTTCCGTGCAGACTCTGCTTTCCGTGCCAAATCAATATCCCTCCTCCATACGCCAAAAAAGTCGGTGAAGGTACGAGTAGCTTTGATGTCTTTGATGAGTGTTGGCAAGTCGTCTTGCAACAGGCTCTGCATCATCATCCTGAGGTCCTGATACCGATGGTCAACGGTCTCCTGGCTGGGACGGAAGACCGTCGCCTTCTTCGAGAGCTTTGGTATATATTGATGTATGTCGCGAGCGATGTCATTAGGGTTTGGACCAAATGGGAGAGACTCCCAGGACGCAGCCTGATCACTGTGAATATAAACACCATTCTTCTTGACACCTTTGCCAGCGGCAAGGCGACTGCGCTTTTCTCTTGCTGCGCGAAAGTATGCAACCTCTAGATTTTCTTGAAGCCACAAACAGTCTTCCCATTTCCGCCAGATATCGTACTCTTCAACGGGAGCGATGGATTCACTGGACAAGATCGTACGTGTGGTTGTCGAGCGATCATCACCCTTGATCGGGTAAATGTGGAAACCATAGCTGTAGCTGTTGCCTATGTATGATGTTAACCTCACGATAGTTAATAGTGAATGGGGCGAAGGACCAACCTTGCTTTTCTGGAAGAAGTAGCTTTACATCGAAGTTGCTTGGCGCACGCCTATAGACTGCTCTTTGCCAAGACTAACATATGGGTGAGTGGAGGTAGTGATGGAGGACATTGAAATACCAACATCTACAGAGACCGGGCCTTCAGATGACATCCCATAGAGGCCCTAGAGTGTACGAGAGAGAGACAAGTGAGTAGATAAAAAAGTCCAAGCAAATTAGACGTACGGGATTCATGGTCAAGCAAGCTGTTCAGGAACGTTTCGAAACAACTGATACTTGGATCAGGTCCAGGTGTCGATGAGACCTAGATGTGTGCTTACTGTTGCCGTTTACTACGTTGGGTTGCTGAAGAGGAGGTGCAACTGGAAGACTGACGATGGGGAAATGTTCTGGGTGACAACAAAGGGCCTGTATAAATAATTGTGAGTCAGGATACCCACCAGCGATGGTGATGGTACTGGCGTCGCACATACCTGATCTGCACCAACAGCGGACGAGAGGAGTGAAGACAAGTATAGAACGTTGGCAAACCAAGCAGAGGAGTGATGAAAGCACGAAGAAGAGGCTTGCAAGACATGTTTTCTACCATACGGACGCAGTTGGTGGACTGTAATTGTCTCGAGTAGTACCCACGTGTTGCCCGTTTTGTCTAGCACAATAAGGTCCACTTAACCGAACTGCCAGCTAAACCTTAAAAAGCGATTCTTACTATTGTTCTGCAGAGGACAATGCGGAATTCTTGGATCATGATCGTGCTACGTAGATTTACACCGGTTCACCCGGAACCGCCGTTCAGCAACATCTTCACTGTCTCGTCATCTATTCCCCGTCCCCGCGATGCCGCTCGACCCTCCTGAAGCCTCTCCAATCCGTTCCGGATACTCTCCATGTGGACGTGAAGTGGTAGCCTGCTTTCAAGTAGGCCGGGAGCAGCCACTCTCTCCCTCAGCACCTCTAGATCGTCGCTCATGGTGTGCAATGCCCGCAGTGCAGCCTTGACGTGCGCAACAGCCTGCCTTCTATACGCCCCGATATCGTTGAGCAACGCTAGGCGGCCACCATAGTCTCGCACTGCCTTTTTGTTTCCGCCCAATTTCGTCCATAGTTCACCGAGGAGCTTGTCCTTCTCAACGGTAGTGTGTTTGTCTTCCCGAGTAATCATCTCGTGCAGCGTTCCAATGTCTGCATCCAACTGTTCAAGATTCTGCCAAGAGACTTCGGCTTCGAGTATGAGCTTTGCAATGGCCCGCTCCGATTCGTCCATCGCAATTGTGAATGCTTCAGCGATTATTTCTTCAGCGGTAGGCCCTAGTTTAACTGGTGAGATGGCCTGAAGCAGCCGCGAGGGTGCTTCGTTGTGTGCACCCTCAATAGTGGCCATCGCGTAGTTGTTCAGCGCCATCACTCTATACAACAATTAGTGGATCTATCTTCAGTAACTGAAATGCAGAGAACCACGCACTCATCGATAGCACCGACGACTTTTGCATTTAGTTTACTCAGCCTTCGACCAGTTTTCTTCGCATCCATACCAATCGTGTGAAGCATATCTGCAATATTGTCTTTCGACTTGAGATCGCAATAACGTACGAGGAGCGCGAGATCCTGAGTCGCCATCTGTGCCCTTAGGACCTCGATGGATAATTGCGAACCTCCCGCCGATTCCCCGACCAATTGCTCGAATGTAGAGCCCTGTATATTAGCGAGCTTTTCAAAGTCGACGGAAGGGAGTGGTTTAACGGGGACACACAACATGCTCCTTGATATTCCCGGGATGGTGCACAAAGGAGAGAACGCCGTGCGAATTGTAGGAGTCATGCGCGATGTCAACCACGCAAACATGTATAGAAAGAGAAACCACGAGAGTGGTTTCCGCATCTTCTCGATCGAGCTTTTGACGACCTCAAAGACATAGGACGTGGTGAACCGAACACCATCTGCGAAGACTTGCTGGAGAACTTGTTTCTTCACAACAGGGGGTTTCTTGTGTTCCTTGATAGGATGAACTTTCGATGGGGTTGCAGATGCGACGGATGTGGTTTTCGTTTGAACACGTCGTTTCTTGCGTAGAGAGACGGTGCGTGCTGTTTGAGAGTCGCCTGTGTTGGAAGTCACGGCTTCGTGGAGTCGAGAGGGTTGCTCAGCATCCGAGACATCCTCCCAATCCTCTTGGACATCATTAGACGTCCACTTTTTCCAATAAAAGTCCATCCAGTGTCATGTTCCGGTATCATGTTGACAGCAGGAAGGCCGCGTACCTCGAGGTCGCTAGTCTCTCGTGGTTGCTCCTTGAGGGAGAGCTGCATGGGTTCTCTGGGTTCGGCTAGATCTCACAAATTAGTAGAGCGAGTGGTGCTGACAGTTTTGTTGGATCTCTGGGAGGTTCAAGTCCAGCGCTTTAGCAAGGGGTGTTTGCCACATGCCTCGTCTGACTTCGCGTGTCAGGACAAGACTAACACCGCCCCATGGCATGGCTGTACTACAGCTTCTGCTTTACAGGATCAACACCCATCATGTGTAGAGAGACGCTGGCTTCTTGACGTCTCATTCTCTCACCCGTCAGTATGCCAGTGGGTCTGGAAGCTCGCTGCAAGGAAACCCTCGACGAGGTTGTCACTGTCTCGGACAGAATCTGTCGCTCTGCATTGTCATGTGCGAATACCCAAAACTTTAGCGTCTTTGATAGACTTCACCGCCGATTGGAAACGATTCGTACTTCCGCCCACTCCATCCTTGTAGCCTTCACCAAAACTTCCCTCACGAGCGATACCCTCGATGACAGAATAATCGATTGGCTACTCAGCGGAGAGCTGTCCTCGTGTTTGGACAAGCTGAAGGAGATGGACAACGTTCTCAAGTCCGATGGCCAAGTTCGGGCACTTGCTCGACCTCTTACATCGTTCGAAGACAAGCTTACCGCAGCCACGAGCTTCTTCGATAAACATAGTAGCCTTTTTCATTTCTTGCTCACTCCTGACGTCTGGTAGGTTTCCCAACAATCTTCCGGACACATGCCTGACGTTACCATCAGGAATCGTGAGGTCCTTCATCACCAACCACCTCAACTTGATACTAATCCCCAAGAAACTCAGTCGAGTAGCACGTATGTGTTGTGATGTTGAAATGGAAATATCTGTCATCTAAATGCATCCTCAGTAGTGACCATAGCGAGAATAGACCCCCGTCGACTGTGGAACAACCATTGACGATAAGAGACAAAATATTGTTCCGTAAGTGTGCCGTACCTGGTATTCATACTTGGACTTGCTGACCATCCCT